>MU376285.1:0-106468 GCA_022495205.1 Hypoxylon sp. FL1150 | reverse complement strand
CCCCCCCCCCCCGGCCGGTCCGGGGGTTGGTCAGATAAGCATGCCGCTCTTCGGTTCAGAGACTAGAACACCGCCCACCCTACATAGTACACCCGCTGGTTGATAACCGTCAGATTTGGGCCTGACTGCGCCTCTGCGTCTCTGACATCCCTGGAAATAAACACCGCAACCCCACGTCCAAGTCTGGGGGTCATTCTGCAATGAAACATCTCAGACCGGATGGCTGTCTGACCTGACACAGCTCACAGCTCACAGCTCACAGCCTTTCGGTGTTCGCTTGGCCGCGTCAGGCGCATGTATGTGAATGTACACAAGGTGGTTTGTACACAAGGTGGTTAGCCAGGGCTACAGAGCCACAGGCCAGACCGACGTTGAAATTGAACGTCAGGTGACACTGTAGGTAAGCTGCAATCATTGCTCCGGGGAACGACCCTTGGCAGCTGGAAGGCGACTCTCTGATGCTGCTCTGCTGCGCTCTGGTGTGCTCTGGCGTTGCCGCGGGCATGTCGTGAGGTAGGATCGGCAGCGGTACTGTTCAGAACGAGGTATTAAGTTGGAAATGCGGCGTGTCTACCCAAAATCAGCACCCCCTTCCACCCCACCTTACCACCTTGGATAACCCTTGGATAGCACCCTTGGATAACACCCTTGGATAAGGTACCTTCAAACACGACGTTCCTTTTCTTTTTTTTTTCTTTTTTTCCCCCTTCGCTACCAAATCCGTGCCAATGGGGCGGCAGGCAAACCCTCCATCACACTCAACTCCCGCGCACGAGACTGGCACAGAATGTATGCAGACGAGCCTGGAGCATGGCAACTCGACAGCTCGAGCGCCCTCCCAAGTCGTTGGGTCGCCAGGTCAGACGCACTGTGACCAAGAGCCCAAGACGCCAATGAGCGGCATATATTGCCCAGACGGCCGTTGCCGCTATCCGCTTTCGTACCGACCAACCAATCCAGCACACTGGTCTGACTGGTGTGAGAGTCTATTCCACAGCTACGTAATGCGTCGTAGCCCACGAGGGGTCATGGATAGCATTGGGATGCCGCAGATGGAATGGATATAGCTGATTGCTGTTGGATATAGTGTCATAATGTCATACAAAACACACATGTGATGGGCGGTTGGTACGCTTCACCGTGCGCCCTCTGCGGCTCCCTCAGCTTACCATCGACTATTCAGGCTTTCTGCATCTCATCCCACGCACCACTTCCTTGGCTACTCGCCTCACCCGGCCCATTATACACTGTGCTTTGTACACCGGGGCCATCGCCACTCTTTAAGGGCCCCCCCAGACGCTTAGAAACGCTAAATTCTCTTTCCTCCGCTTCTCTCACCACCCTCGGAATTCACACTTGTTCTCGCTAGGTCGCTTCTCGAGCTTGCAGGCAATAAGCTACCCTGATCCGTCTCTCTATATACCTTCCCACCACACGGGTTTAGTTACTTACAAGATACTCTCTTGTTCTTGTTTGCTACTAGTCTTTATCAACCCGTGTCTTTGTCCTCTCACCATCGTCATCTTCAATCAAACAATAACAAACCATACCACCAACCTCTGTCGGGATCTTGAGCTCTTCTTCGTCTCCCTTCTCCCCCGTGAAGCCGCTTGTTGTCTGAAACCACAACATCTCACTTTCTAAAATCGATACCCTCGTCAAGCCGATATTGATGTCTGTTGACCTACGCACGAGCCTCAATTGCCTAGCTCATCCCGCGAGATTTATGCCTATCTCCAGAACTCAACTATCGAGAGTCCACACAGGAGATAGTATACAAGATATATCAAGTAATAATCATTAAAGTGAGTCGTGTCACCAACATTAAGCTTAACCTAGTTGTAGTTAGTATGAATGATGTGTGGCTAAAAAGTCTTGTTCTCAGTCAACAAAGAGGTCTGAGTAGAAAAGCTGCCCAACATGGAGCACGTAAGCAACAGTGTTTCCCTTGTTGAACTCAAGAAGCGATCTCTCATTCCCGAGAAATGGGAGGACCAAGTCCGTGCTATCGGGATATCGGAGTATAAGGAAGCGGCGCTGTCGCTGTCGCAAGCCTTTGCTACTGATGAGCTGGCACAGTACATCCTTGATGCGGACGACATGGCCGGTTACGATGACGAAACCAAGTGGAGGCTGCACGTTGATATCTTCAACTACATCGTGGCCGCCCATTGCTACAAGGGCATCGTAACCACCATCGGTCCGGACTACGAGGGCGTGGCGCTCTGGTGAGTCCTCATCACCAGAAAAAGAAAAGAAAAAAAACCAAGAAGGGCAACGGTGAAAAAAGGAAAAGAACTCTAGAGCTTAGGCTACGTATATTTTTCTCACTTCGGCAAGAATCATACGTGGTCTGTAACTCTTTCGGTTTCTTTTTGGCTGTCTTCCCGGAGCTTTCGGGTTAACCATTAATGATATCAGCAAGTTTTGACTAACATGATCCTCTTATTCGCGATATATAGGATGCCGCCTGGAAAGGAGATGGACGACCTGCTGACCATCATGCGCAGCGGTATGTGGAGGCTATACTACCAGCTGTCGGCCGATGGTCGCAAGCGCTACTACAACGAGCTGCTGCCGGTGCTCCACCAGGCCAAGGTTGACACCATGGGTGACCGGGATAGCGAATGCTACTACCTCGTGTACCTAGGCACCAAGCCCAGCGGTCAGCGGAGAGGCTACGGGAGGAAGCTCATCGAGCAGATGGCTGCCAAGGTACGTACGTCCCGTGGATCTCGCGTGAACAAGAGTACAGGAAAGGGGAAACGGGACGCCATTAAGGGGTAGGCAGAACGGTTGTCACTAACCTGTTCACTACTGCCCATTAATGAACCGGACCCTGTCCTATCTTTCCTGGGATGATTGTGTCATCCGTCAGGATCTCACAGCAAGACCTAATAACGCGATAAATTTGTGTTGCTTAACTTTTATGACAGGCTGATGCCGAGGGCCGGCCCATGTACCTCGAGTCGAGCACGCTGAAGAACAACGCCTACTACAAGAAGTTTGGCTTCGAGGCCAAGAGGAACATCTACCTAGGCGCCGACAGCAAGTCGCCCGTGCGCCTGACCATCATGGTCCGCGAGCCCCAGAAGCTGGTCAACTCGATCCCCATCAAGCTCAACGGCGGCTTCAAGATGATGTAAGGCAAGATGGCATCTTGAAGAGTATTGATGACCTGAGAGTGCATTGACTGATAACTGATTTTTTTTTTCTGCGAATCGTTGTTAATTGCATGGCTCTGCTTACGGACGCGCCCGTTTTCGGTCGTCGTCGTTTCGCTAGCTGGCCTCTGCACCCGGCATTTTATTCGAGATGCTACTACGCTGACATTTAAGATGAAGTCGATGAAGGGTTTGATGAGTAACGATTTGAATTTTCAAGTTAAGAGAGAGTTCTGATCGTCCGTCCTTTGCTTTCCGGTATTGCTGTCTTCTTTTCCGGTCCTCATATGGAGGTAATTCTGGGTTTTTTTTTTTTTTTTGACTTTCTTACGCTGCTTGGACGACAGGTCCTATCCCGCGGACACATCCACGGTTTCACATCGCTATGGGAAACTTGCGATATTCCGCTCAGCTTGCTCTGCTTCCTCACTGTGGGTGCGAGTATTGCATGGATTCGCGTGGCGTTGTCAGACTAGCAGTCATGGGGTTTTACTCCTTGGAGAAGCCGGATATTATTCTCATTTTGGATCTGTTTTTATTCGTTTCAGGTATCATTAGTCAATCGTTCACCCATATTCAGCTAGGTAGATAGCTCACTAAGAGCCACTCGTTCATTCTACAACTCCGAGTTCCCCTCTCAATCTGAATAAGTCCTATGCGAGTTCCCCAAATTTGATTCAGGTCATGACGTGTCATCTCATCGTCATCGTCACTCTGTGCATACCATCGTTCTCTCTTCCTCGCTAGCTTAACACCACAGGTGGTTGCTTTTAGATAAAAAATAAAAGAGCAGCCTTAAAACCCTTGGAGAATAGCGAACGTCTCGTCATCTAGAGTAGTATAAACCTTGCCGTGGTTTAGTAGCTCCTCGGCCGCGGCCAAGGCGTCCTGCACGCTCAGACCGGTATCCTTGGCGATTATGTGTACGTTGACGCCCTCGTTGCTCTCCTCGGACTGGTTGAGGTACTGGTACATCTTCTTGGCATTGGGGGTTGCGGCCTTCAGGAAGGCGGCGTCGTTGTTCTCGACGAACATGCTGTCGTCGTCACCAGCACCGCCGGCATTCGCGTTTCCGCCGGCGCCGCCACCACCGCCGCCTATATCCATGCCACCCTTGGTGAAGAATAGGTGCACGTAGGCGGCTTCTAGTAAATGGTAGTTGACCTCGTTGAAGTCGGTGACGGGCTTGATAACGTGGGCGCCGACGTGGCGCTTGTTGCCGAAGGACTTGAGGCGGCCCCAGACGCGCACGTACTGCTCCTCGGTGAAGGCGGCGCGCGAGGCGTCGCCGTCGGCCTTGTCCGGGTCCAGCCACTGCTTGACCTCCATGACGCCCGTGCCGTCGTCCAGCCGGTACGTGATGTTGGTCGTCTGCGGGTTGATCTGCCGCACCATGCCCACGAAGGTGACCTGCGTCACGTCCACGCCGTCGATCCGGAACGGCCCGTCGCTGCCGAACGCCTGCTCCGCGTCGATGATCTGCTTCACGGTCACCGGACGCAGCGACTCGTCGTTCACCGGCCGCGCCGCCTGCGAGCCGCTCGGCTGCGAGCCCCCGAAGAACCCGCCGCCGTCGTCGCCGCCCGTCGCGCCGTACGTCGTTCGCGAGTACCCGCCCCCGCCGTATGCTGCTACACGCGGTAAGTTAGTATGGGAGGGGTTGGTGTATAGGTGTTCACTGGAGTTGCTCTTACTGGACATGATTGGCAATAAGAGAGGATTGGTTCTTTGCTGAGGTATGGTGGTATGAGTATGAGTAGAGCTAGGTATGAGTATGGCAAAGGGGCAGACGCGTTTGGATGACTGTTTGACGCGACTTTGGAACTTTCTAATTGATTTTTCGACCTAAAAGTGTACCACTAAATCGCGGGGTAGGCCCTTACGCCCCCTGTGGCTGTGTGCTATGGTGGAAGCTGAGGTACCTGGGTACCTTCTTTTATAGGGGCGCACCCTCAGCGTTTGTCCCCGTCCCCCTACAGTAGAATCTACAGTGCAAACCTACCTAAGTTATATCAATTCAGGTACGTAAGAGACTACTGACAAGTCAGAGTAAAGTTATCTTGATTCGTGGAGTGGAGTTGGCTCGGCTGTGATGCCGTGGCGATCTGCCCATTGTATCCGGTGCTTGGGACAAGTTTGGGACGAGATGCTGGGCGGATGCTGGGCACATCACATTGCGAACCTCGGTAACTGGCAGTTTGGGGTACATTTGTTGATTACGGGGCCCGCAGCTCCCGCAGCTTCTGGAACCTTGGAACTTAGGAACGGTGCCCACCCTTAGGTACCTCATTCGCTAATCTGGCTGTAGGGAAGCCTGAGCGACGTAGCCTAGGTACCTAAACCCTTAAACGTGGTACTACCATGTAGGTACCTAGGTTAGTACTATGTAGAGCGCCGCATGTGCTTCTCAGCTGTCAGGTACTCCGGATTTCTACTACACTGCTACCGTGACATCAATATTCGCCCTTTTCATCTTCCATACAACACCGACAGCTTTACCAAGTCTCTTTCCAATACTCATCGAAAGCAACGACCTGACTATTTGCTTGCCTACCTACTCGGGTCTTTTTGTCGTAAGACCCGTGCGACCGTCTTTATCGACATCTTCGTACTACTCCCATCCGACCACTCGCGCGCAAGGGGAAACACAACAACATGGCGCAGTCGGCAGTGATGCCCGTGATTCCCCTGGGGAAGAAGCATGTTCTCTTCCCCGGATCCGTCGTCCGAATATCCGTACCTGCGAGCCGTTCCGATATACCTGCCTTGATTTCGAATGTCTTCACGCGCGCATCCAAGGGCTCCCGGCGCGTCGACCAGATTCCCGTTATCTGCGTACCTCTCAAATCGCCGCTACTCAGCCGTCGAGGCCAGATGCTCCTAGAGCAAAACCCTAACAAATACGAAGAATTGCTAGATGCAGACAAGAGCAACATCAAGAAGGACCAATTGTTCGCTTACGGTGTTTCGGGCAAGATCAATGCCATCCAGGGTCAGAATGGCGCCGAGTTCAACCTCCTCGTCCAGGGGGTCTCGCGAGTCACTGTCGAGAAAATCACCCAGGAGCGTCCCTATTTCGAGGCCAAGGTGATACCCCACACCGACACTGTTGGCCCTCAAGAACTTCAAAGACTTGGCTACCAAGAAGTATTTGGTACTCTGAAGCGGCTGTCGCGCGAGCTGGCTACTTACCTTCGCGTGTCCGCCCTTCTCATGTCTAATGGAAACCCGGCTTTAAACCCGTTACTGGCGCGAAGGCTCGAGCAATTCATTCTTAAGAAGACGCCAAACGAGGGAGGTATGCTAGCGGATTTCATGATGAACGTGGTAGAGGCTTCATACGAGGAGAAGCTCCAGGTTCTTGCCGCTGTTGATGTTGTCGACCGGATGCAGAAAGTCATTCAATTGCTGGAGCGCCAAGTGGACGACCTGAAGGGTAACATTAAAGTGACCACGGTCACGAGCACTACAGTGCCGATCCAGATTGGTCCGGAGGACGTAGAAAAGATTAGAAACAAGCGCATCCCAATGCCACAGCCAGGGTCGAAGAAACCTCCGGCTATCTTTGGGCTTGGGGGCGGCTCACCCTTCAATATCTTCGGAGGCGGACCCGGGGACCAACAAGACCCGGACGACCTACAAGACCTTGAGAAGAAGATTGAGGCCGCCAAGCTCCCAGCGGAAGCCGCTAAAGTAGCCGAGCGAGAGTTCAAGCGACTAAAGCAGATGATGCCGGCGCAAGCTGAATACCAGGTTCTTAGGACTTACCTCGAAACCCTTACCGAGATACCGTGGTCTGTTGTTACAGACGATCCTATCGGAATGAACACTCTAGATGCTGCAAGGAAGCAGCTTGATGATGACCATTACGGAATCGACAAGGTCAAGAAACGCCTTCTCTCATATCTCACCATTGTCAGATTGATGCAATCGGCAAATGAGGCGGTGGATCGGCAACTCAAAGAGGCAGAGCAGGAGGCAGCCGACTTGAAGTCTAACAAGGACACCGAGAAAGAATCGCCAGCTATCAATCCAGAGTTGGAAGAGAAATTAAAAGCAACTGGCCTCAGGGTCCAGATGCTAAAGAACAAGCGGCGGGTCGAGAAAGCCCCTATTCTACTTTTGGTTGGACCCCCTGGCGTTGGCAAGACGAGTATCGCCAGATCCATCGCCACTGCTCTTGGACGGAAGTTCCACCGCATATCACTCGGCGGTGTCCGGGACGAGGCAGAGATACGAGGTCACCGGAGAACGTATGTTGCTGCCATGCCCGGTCTTATCGTACAAGGTTTGAGGAAGGTGGGTGTGGCCAACCCTGTTTTCCTGTTGGACGAAATAGACAAGTTGGGCATGTCCAACCACAATGGTGACCCCTCGGCCGCCATGCTCGAGGTGCTCGACCCCGAGCAGAACCACGCTTTCCATGATCATTACATCAATACCCCTATTGACCTCAGCAAGGTTCTTTTCATCGCCACGGCGAACAGCCTCGACACGATCCCCGGCCCCTTGTTGGATCGTATGGAGACTCTGGAGTTCTCGGGCTACACTACGCTCGAGAAGCGACATATCGCGTTACAACACCTTGTACCTAAGCAGATCAGGGTGAACGGCCTCTCCGAGGACCAGGTACGATTCAGCGAGGAGGTAGTATCAAAGATTATCGAGTCATACACTCGTGAATCAGGGGTTCGCAACCTGGAACGAGAGATTGGCTCCGTGTGTCGTGCGAAAGCCGTCGAATTCGTCGAAGCCAACGACCGTGGCCAACCGGAGACATATCGAGCGGATATCACAGTTCAGGATCTCGAGGCGATTCTAGGCATAGAGAAATTTGAGGACGAGATAGCAGAGAAGACTAGCCAACCTGGCATAGTCACGGGTCTCGTAGCCTACAGCTCCGGGGGTAACGGAGGCATCCTCTTTATTGAGGTCTTGGATATGCCCGGAGATGGAAGTGTCGAGCTTACCGGCAATCTTGGAGATGTGCTAAAGGAGAGTGTCAAGGTCGCAAGGAGTTGGGTGCGCAACCATGCCTATGAGTTAGGTTTGACCCAGGATCCCAGCGAGAACATCATGAGGAAGCGCAGTCTTCACGTCCATTGCCCGTCCGGGGCTGTGCCAAAGGACGGCCCGTCAAGCGGTATGGCTCAGGCGATTGCTCTTATCTCTCTCCTCTCGGGACGGCCTGTCCCTCCTACTATGGCCATGACTGTAAGCATAACAAACTCTAGAGCTTCCCCTCGACAAGATACTAACTCGGGAGCAGGGTGAATTCCAACTTTCTGGCCATGTGAAGAGAGTCGGCGGCATAAAGGAGAAGTTGATTGGCGCATACCGAGCTGGCGTCAAGACTGTCCTCTTACCGGCACAGAACGAGAAGGACGCGAGGGAGGTGCCGTCGGAAGTGAGAGAGGGATTAAACATCATCTACGTCAGGTACGGATTCACTATCAGTTTGCAACAGCATTTTCTATTCCTCTTCTCTGCCACAACTATGTTCAGTAACTAACCAGGACGTTTCTCTAGTCACATTTGGGAAGCCATCCGTCATATCTGGCCTGATGTACAATGGCCACACGAGACCGAATTCCCGCCGCTGCAGTCACGGTTGTAATCACTACCTCCTAGCATATTTTATTTGTCTAGCGTGTATATCATGGTACGGCGTTCGGGATATCTTCGTTGAGGGAGAGATTCAGCATGGGGCAGGGGCTACATAGGGAGATAATTACCTAGGTAGGCATTCTAGGGCTGGCTAATTGATGTATCATCTCATCTACAGAGTTGCAACAGTGCCACAGCCCTAGCGCTATACTCCTTTTCATCAAGTGCGATATGTTCCCTCCAAGTGGTTTCTTCTTTCATACAAAAAATGTGTGGATTTATCGTGCCATCATTATCGGACTGGACGAGTTGTGTCAGCAGATCTGATGCTATAGTGCCAGGAGAGGCAACCTAGACGTGATGGTAAGTGGCGGGACGTTTCCTGTCGTCCCCCAACCGCATCGGACCACCAAGGGGACCACCAGATCGCTGTGTCACCTTCGCACGACATGGCCCCTTCGCCGGAAGAAGCGAGCAGAGGACTGCCTGGTACAAACATTCTCGACGTTCTGCGCCCCGAGGTTCGAGGGGGGTACGAGAAGGATTATATGTCCGTTGTGAGACAAGATGTTTCGTAATTGGACCAACTGGATCACGCTTCTTCTTCTTCTTTTTCGGGGTGCCGTCGCTAACGCTTGCCAAGTATTTCTTCTCTTCCTTGTTTGCGTTTGCTTGCTTGCGTTCTTCCCCAATCCCATGTCTCTGGCACTATCAAGATAGGTATCGTTACGGTAAGAAGCTTATTACGTGCCGCGGAGATGGTATGACGGGTGCCTGCATGTCTCCCGCGAAAGGGATTCAAGGGGGGGAAATAACGCCAGAAGAGGTCTTATCTATCGGAAGATAAACGCGGAGACAGACTGACGGACAGACAGGACAGTCATTCAATCAGACAGTCACCCAGATAGTAGTTCAGACTCGGTAAGACTTGCATCTCTCTTTTGACGTCGTCGTCCCGCGTCGTTACCCAGACCAAGGACCAAAAAGCCCACCTCGAGCTGCACGACGTTCGGCTCAAGTCTTACTGGTAATCTCGTTCCAGTCGGAGAATGCCTAGCAGCTATCCTGGGCTTGGCTGATGAGGCTTAGCTTGGGCTACGGTACCTTGTACACGCGGCGTCCAACCTATTCCAGGTATGCTTCTAGAGACGTGCATGGGTGCGCACGGCTCTACATAGTAAACATCCTATTGCTGTGACATGAACGGGCCAGGCCACGGCCACCTCATTGCGGCAGACAGGGATACACGGCGACGCACCTTTACCTGCTTGCTGTTCGAGAAGCGAACCTCTCACCTTCGTCATGTCATGTCATGCCATGTCATATGTCAAGTGTCAACCCGAGACAACTCGCCTAATTTCCCTTTCTCCTACGTCCCTCTCCCCGGCAAGTGGCAGAGAGATAGGGGGAGAGAGAGAAAGGCAATGAACGGACAAAGGGGGATAACAAAGCAAGAAGAAAATTTTCCGATTCCCAAAGCAAGCGAGCTCCCGCCTTCCCGAACCCGCATCGCTGGAGAAAGAGAGAGAGAGAGAGAGAGAGATCCCTCCCCAACGGCCGTAAGCAGATGGATGTGGATATGGATGGAGTGTGTGTGTTATAGGAGATCTCCCTCTCCTGGTAACTTATCTAACCTAACCGTGCATCACAAACTTCTCTGGCGGGCTTACCGGCGACCTGGGAACCCGCACGAGCGGACGGCGATGATCATCTGAGCCGGGTTCGGTGGCACGCGAGAAGCGGAGAGAATAGGATCAACCTTCATGTCTCCGGACTACACCGAGGGTACGGTTCCTCTTGAGATGAGAAATAGATAGGGATCGAACGATTTTGTTTTTCTCCCCAAGTCCCACGAGTTGGGAGTTAGGTACACCTACGCAAACAGAACTTAACTCGCTACCTAGGATAGGCAATGTAATGTACACACAAATGTCTTACCAACGACATATCGAGCGCATGCTGCGCGATCTATGATGTGTGTCCGTTTGGCGTGTACGCTGTTTCGCAAATTTGTGTCGACCGGCGACTCGTTTCAGGTTGAGGTGACCCAGGGGCGAGTATCGCTGGGGGAGAGGGGACTTTCTTTCTCATTGCCATTCTGAACAACGGACGACTTGTTTAGATCTTGATGATCTTACCACTTATACTCCATAGCAAATCTCTCCTCGCCGTCGTGTGTATCATACAGGCGTCCCAGCGCGTCGGACGGTCTACGAGCCGGGGGGAAGGTACCAATGACCATGCCGGTAATGTAAGTACAGGGCGGGCCCCGTTCGTCCATGGTCCATGGTTTAATGTCTTTTAATTCTCCTATGCCCGTTTCCTTTCCCTTTTCCCGTCCCGCAATTTTCTTTTTCTTTTCTGCCGCCCCCTTGTGCCTGCACCGGCCGCATCATCGTGAGACAAAGGAGACATGGAGGTTCCCATGTCTCTCGTTGACTCCGATACCTGGGAGACGGTGAAAATTAAATTCTCCAATGAGCATCGGATGCCTGCAGGTCTTCTTTGGAGCCGGCGATAGACCTTTGTTATTTCTTCTGTCCGCTGACTGCGGAGGCCTCTGTTACGACGAGAGAGGCTACTTGAGATGGTTTGCCCATTGCGTGTGGATTTCCATGGCAATGGGGACCTTTCTTTGCCTGCTGGGGTACCTTGGCTTCTCGCCGCTCCCAGTCCCAGTGCCCCGGGTCTACCAGGGACTTGGGAAGAGCCCAACGCGCACACGTACGCACGCATACAAGCGCACATATCACACGTCCCTCGTGATCATGGACCGTATACCCCTTGACGCCTATCGCCTGGTGGCGTGAACCTAATCTTAAGATAGGCGAGTCGCGAAGAATGATCCCTAATGGTTCTCTAAGGGGCTCACACCTCAGACCCGGCGGGAAGTTTTCGTGGCATGAGAACAGTTGTGCGACTACTAGCTGACGGCTCCAACATACGTACTTAGCAATGTATCAAGTATCATCATAGTACTTCTTTCGAGAAGCGACTTAAGCTACTGGTATATCCATACTCGAAACGATATGGATACTGTGTTTAAGGAGACTCACTGGACGATAAGTCCCCATTTATGGAGGCACTCAAGTAATCGACTTAGGAGAATAACTTGCCAGTGATGTCCAAGCTAGCGTTACTTCACGATATTACAGTAGAATCCATATAATCCAAGTACACAGGAAGCATCGTCCCATACTAAAGAAAAGGTAGAGCGAAGGAGGCTCGAGATAACCACTACCTTGTACAACCATCTTCAAATCTAACCCATCAATATTTCGACGTGGTCTACTAGCTTGACATTAAGGTATATCGTAATGGCAACAGGGATACCTAGGAAGCCATGAATATAAGTTTGGTTATAAGTGCAAAAAATAACCATAATCCGCAACGAAGGTTATTTCTTTTTCCGCTAACTTAACGACTTACCTTCTACCTGGGCCTATCACTAGCCATCCTGACGAGACAAGGTTGGGCCAACAGAAGTGCGGAATATCTTAGCCAACAGCAGCCAGTCATTTGGAAGGGATAGCGGTCGTCAGAAAAGGAAGCTCCCTTCTCCTTTGCGTCTATGTCGCCTATGTTTGCTTTCAGCATCGGAGTCCGCGTCGTACGACAGGAAGAAGAAAAAACGACATCTGATAATGTTCACGATTCTCACTAACCTAGATGGCTAGGTGGGTAGGTAGCTTTACTTTCTTTGGTTGGTGGGCACGTATTTTAATTTTCAAGTCTACTATGTACATAATCTCCCCTTGCTTACCTGGACCTTGTTTTATAATTAGACGACTACTAGTCTTAAACCGATGAAGGCGGTGGGATAGTTATTATATCTAAGTTAAAGACTTCCCTACCAGGTACCTAATTTCTCCGGCCTTTTCCCCCGTAAAGCCAGCGAATGAGTAGTCTTCCCCTAAAAACTGGCGAAAGGCGGCTGAGACCTTCGGTTGGCATGATGCCGAAGCTACGGAATAGAAGGTTTGAGACCCCGAAGGGAAGAGCCCGAGGCTCACAAAAACCCGACGCTGGGGAACGGGTGTGTGCTTTGGGGAGCGGGCCTTGCAGGTTGGGCTCATGCGTGTATCCAGGTGTCCCCTGGCTCAAAGAGACGAAATCTCGACTGATCTCGTCTGATCTCGAAAGGACAAACTTGCTTACGTAGAATTAGAGTCCCGCAGGCCTAACCTAAGCTTAGACCGCAACAGAGTCCCAGCGCTGCCGGCTAGTCCCTTCGTCGGGTTCGTGGGCCGCCCTCGCGAAAAAAAGGAAGAAGAAGCGTAAACTGGTAATTGGAATTAGTCAAGACAAGTAGCCAAACTGCCGGGTTGGAAGCGACTAGCGAAGTACGGGCGGTCCGTTTCAAGCTAAATCCAGGCCACGCTGCGCACAGGCCCTGGAGCCCGTAGCTTGGGAAACTCTAGCGGCGTCGACTAAGAGGAGAGGCTAACTGGCTTGGACGAGGCCGCCCGTCTTAACCCATGAGGTATGGGAGAGTTGACCAGTCGGGTAGCAGACCCGAAGCCCAATATCCCGCTGTCGGTGGGTCCCCGGTGAGAAGGGAGGGATCCTAACATACCGGATCCGTCACCTCTTGCATCACGCTTGCGGACCTGCGGGACCTTGTGCTTTGGAACTGTGGACGATAGGTAGTGTAGTAGCTTCGCTAAGGGGGGAACCATCGATGCCCGTAATTCGTAATGTTCGTCCTGTAGGTACTAGGTAGCAAGGAGATGCTCTCTCTCCCTTGGGTGCAGTTTCGGCTTCGTGATTTGATGACGCTGACCGGCCCGGACTCCTGGACGAGCTGCAGCTACGACACGGCGCGACTCCGTTTGCGGTAACGCCATCTGCAGTGGACTAAGTGAGACGCAGGTTAGCTGTGACCTGCACGAGCTAAGCTAGCTGCTGTACCACCCTGTCCGCCTGTGCAGGCTAGATGCCTGCATATTCCATGATGGCATACATAGAAGCTTTCATCTTGACCATGCATGGCATAAACTCCACTTCGTTATGCTATTATGTTGGGGCTTCTTTCATGAGGCTCACGATACCTGACGTCGTCGTCCCAGACCATCGAGCAAGAAAATTAAAAGAGGACGACGAGCTCTACTATGAGTCTTGGAAGCCTCTAGGTTCTGCTAGGCTGCGTGAACAACTCAGGGGTGTCGGTTTCACAGGCTCCTAAAAGGTTAGATTTTTGTCAGACTATGCCGTAAGAGGAAACCCCAAGTCATCTTCCTTGTGCAGTAACAATTCGACTTCTTCCTACATTCGACAGGCTCAAGAATAGGCTCGATATGTACCCCTCTCTCTCTATCTTCCCCTCCAGCCCCATCAGTCGTGGCCAAGTCTGCATCGAGGGTCCATTCCTGTTACGGAGAACGAGACATTTCGAGTAGTGGTCTTGTTGCAAGTTTTTGCTGCAGAGAAGAAGAAAAAAGCACGAGCCGCGAAATCCGTACCGGTGAGAGGGGAGGGAAACGAAAAAAAGGTGAGACAAGAGGACGTGAAAATTGTCCTGGGGATAAAACGTGGTTCGGCGCTGCTCCTTTAATCTGTTTCAGGGTTCGACGGTATTGCTGGGTTGAGCCTACGCCCGAATGCAACGCTGCACACACATGAGACCGCGGTAAATCGATCGTGCTAAACCTTTATCCGCTAGAAGAACGGGTAACCACATGTTTGGGAATAAAACTTCCAGAGTGTGGGGAGTTCGGCCAAGCTCCGAGGGCGGCGAGTCTTCTATTATAGACAGGGCCGTCTGCATTATAGAGGGCCGGGGGAGACAGGTAAGGATAAGTAAGCCGGCTTGCAACAGAATGCTGTCATGGTACATAGCCTGAAATGAACCTAGAGCCAAGGCCGAGTTTCAGTACGAAGCAGAACGAGAATAGGCAAGGTAGGTCACTGTAGCTAAGCTAGCTAGGTACGGCCGTGAGATGCTGCGAACTCGTAGTAACCCCATCCACGATCAGCACACGCACAAGTGCCCTGAAGACGGGATAGGATAGGTTATGATAGGATACACCACTTGGAAAAGAATGTGCGTGGAATGTTCCGTAGTCGGCCGTTTGTCGGCAGCTTCTCCGGTTCTGGAAACTTACTCGTGAGGATCTGAGGTGTTTCCTCCTTGGGACTCGTGAACCACGAACCGAGGGGACCTGGGACGATGGAACGCGCTTGACAGCCGCCTCGTGTTCCAATCCACCCAAATCCGACTGCAGGTACGCCATCTTGGCTGTTGAAGCCGCGCCCGGGACGGAGAAGAGGCCCCTTCAATCATTCTGTTCCACTACAGTAAGTAGGTCAGCAAGCAGGGCCAAAACTAACCCCCCGGTAAAAGTACGTAACTCCCCACGTCACTTGGCAGCTCGGGCCATTTCGATGTATTTCCTTGTCCCTTAGCTTGCTGTATTAATTCGCCGTCGGAGGTCTGGTTGGCAGCCCGCAGTCCTAGCGTCTGCCCTGCCCTGCCCTGCCGATCTCCTTAGGGCCCCAGTGGGAATCGAAAGGGCCGCCCCGGACCTCTCAAGCCCCTTTATTCTTGTACCGACCGACTGGTAACAGGTTCTCTCACCCGCTATGGGTCTCCTAATTTCATCAGAGATTAGAGCCAACCTGCTAAGTAGTTGGGACGGATGCTGAGCCAATCTTTCGTCACAGCTTTTTCGTCTCGAGCAACACCAAGGTCGGCGAACGATCTCGAGGCTCGTTACCGCAGCCGGATGGAGGTTCATTGGGCTGCATCTAAACGGTCGGGGTAGTCGTGGGCCAGATCCCATCGGCATGACAGGTGAAATTGGTCCCTGCTGTAGAAAATCTCCGTCTGGCTGGCTTATTAGTCCGGGCGGCATTTTACGCATGAATCTTGTAATTACGGATTGATCGCGTGCGACGGAATCATCCTGGGATCACATTCTGATCAAGGCGCATAAGAATGTTCCGAACTAGGCGAGATGAACTACTGTTCCCTTCAAGTGTTTTTTTTTTTTTTTTCCTTGCCTTATCACACTGACGCGAGTTGCGTGAGGCATCATCATCATGGAG
Organism: Hypoxylon sp. FL1150; assembly: GCA_022495205.1. Classification (NCBI taxonomy): domain Eukaryota; kingdom Fungi; phylum Ascomycota; class Sordariomycetes; order Xylariales; family Hypoxylaceae; genus Hypoxylon; species Hypoxylon sp. FL1150. The sequence goes on along the minus strand of MU376285.1, from coordinate 90,650 downwards.
GGGGGACCTGCCCTGGACTCGTCACCGTTCGTCACAAGCACAGCCGACTAGGTAATAATGTTAGCATCCTAGGTAAGTAGCGCAAAGACGAACCCACGAAACCCACCTTTGGCTGTCCTACCGTCATCTCCACTGGTGACCCTTCTGATAATAGCCTAGCTGCTACGAAGCACCCAGGGTTCTATGCATCTCGGTTGCATCTAGTGGGTACGGTAATACGAGTACGGCTGGTAACGTTTGCCTCGGCTGCAAGCCAAAGACGACGGTTAAAGAGGATTGCATAGGGACATGAAGAAGTGTTTGGTGTTGGCGTTACTTCGTAGATGCGGTGATAACCTCCTAGCACGTTGGCATCATCAAGCATGATATGTCTTATATTTGATTGTTCCCAAGTAATAGATCAGAACCAAGATAGCTTCGATAATCTCCCAAGGAGTGTGACCATAGGTTGCATCTGCCAAATTGGCGACGTGCAATATTCTGCGAGCTAGAATGGCGATAACGTTACAACGGACTGATATCGGCCTTGTAATGGTGCTTTTGCTCAGCAAGTAATTATTGCTTTTACGGAATAATGGTCGAAGAACAGAGCTTTGGTACGAAGGCTCAAGGAGAAAAAATAAAAAAATAAAAAAAATAAAAAGTATATGATCTAACCTACATCCCACCCGAACGGCAGCACTAGCTGCGCGGTACCTAACCGCGACCAATAGCCCAAGGTGCTAATCCAAATTGAAGAACGCATTGATTTTAACCTCGCTAAAGCTTCCACTGGATGAAAACGGCTTCTTCTGTCCGTTCGTGAAAGTCATATATCGGACCCGATTAGAAGCACAATGACGTAATAATGCCTGTCTTTGTAGAAGTTTGCGTAGAGGGACTTACCTTATTACCTACCTACCTAAGGTATGTACCTAGTAGAAGTTTGGGATATGTAACGCTACTTGAGCCCACCAGGTGAGGCATGTTGCTATGCAGTAACGTATGAGCATTTTCGCACACGAACCGCTAGCCACGATGGAGTCAACCTTTGACCGCTTTGAGGTGTCCCACATGACCCATTGTTGAATTATTCCTAGTTGTGAAAGGTGACGATTGCAATAATTCGGCGTCGTGACACCCCCATATATCGCATCTGATAAGCCTCCAGCCAATAGCGAGTTGAAAGAAACCCAACGGAGAAATGGTCATTTGACCCAATAGCATGCTATCACTTTATTACTATAATTTTCTGTCTGGGAAGACACCGCTCGGGTAGTCGTTCACAGATCCAGCCTATTGGAGGCAAATATGACATTCTATGTCAGTAAGATATAAATGCATATAATGCGACGCCGGGGACACGGACGAGATTTGTGCGCCTGCGAGTTATATGATTGAGTAACCTGCGCGTGGGTGGGAATTGGGAACACACCATGGATGATGGTGGCCCTTTCACTAATATTTGGAGCACCTATGCTGGCAGGGAACAAGGACAAGGATTCTAGCTGTATGCAAGGAATCTCGGTTGACTACCTTGGCGAACAAGAGCCTCTACATACATAGTAGTAGCGACGCCTATCCAGCATGATCTCTCTCATCTCTCGTCGGGAAGAAATGGCCCCTCGTTCAAATGAAGTCAAGAGGAGATATGACACGCTCGGGAAAGCACTGTATGTACGTGCTGGACCGTTCATCGACGCAATATACATTAGGGTAGATATAACGTTGAATAGAGTGATGACCGGCATGAGGTAATGGTAGATACGGTAGCCTTGTGGTGTTTACCCTATTTGGCGACATTGATGAAGATGACGCAAGATGATAAAGATGCGAGGTAACTCTTGGGGTGACTCTTGGGAAGTGCTACATGGCTTCCTTGCCGCATCTTTCTATTGTGTGTGTATGAGGCGCATCCTTTCGGGGGGTGGGAAACTTCCATTGAATCCAACCCACCCATGCTGCCAATGGCCAATGTAATGGTGTAATGGGTACGCAGAGGAGAGCATGATAGCTGGTATGTTCTCGGGTACCTGAATACAACCTTGAAACTTGCATCCCGCATCTGAAGTCCCCGAGCCTTACCTACCTAGGAGGTAACCCCTGAGCCCTGAGCTCTGAGCCCTTAGCGGTGAACCGGCACCGAATTTTCCGGGTATAGCCTCCAGTGCCCGAGTTGCATGTGGCTGACAGGAATATTCCGCGCGAGATGGACTAAGGTGGTAGGTGGCAGGTTGCAGATGGGCGTCATAATTTGTTATCCCCCCTTCGCGATGTGTTATTGCAGCCAAGAAGGCAGAGACACTGGGGAAACGCGCTTTGCTCTAAAAAATCTCCGAAGCTCCGGCTCAGATCTTGACATGAATGTATATAGCATGCCCTTATTGTCTGAACCATCACCTATATTGTTCGCGGGACTTGTGCATGAAAAATCAGCATGCGGTTTATAATTCCATGTTGTATTATTTAATCGTTCCTGGTAAACAGTAAGCCATCAGTTGGTAGTCACCCGGCCTCCATGTACCGTTCGATAGCAATACTTGTCGACATTTTGTACCAGGTCCACAAGGTTCGGTGATCCACGGCCACCCAAGACACAATGGCGTCGGGTAGCGAGAGACAAGGAGAGCTTGTCAACGTTGGGAGAGGCTTCTGCACATGCCGGAACGCATCATGCATCAAGGTCTCATCCCATGTGGAGATCATGGCAGTAATCTTAAGTCCAGCTGATCTCGGGTGAAAATTTGCGGTGTACAAAGTACCGAGTCCGTTATTGAGAGGAAGCACATGCGATGCCGGCGCTGGAATACATCTGCTATCTTGCAACTGGTGTGATGATTCGAGGCGATTTCAAGGCTAGGAAATGGCTAGGAATTGTGATGGTAGTTTACTTTAGGATCGTCCCACAGGCTGGCTGCTTTTCCCAACCTCCTCTGTTGCAAGTTGTAAGTCCAAGCCTGGCCGCCGCATCAAGGCCGGTCTCCCACCAGTCGTATTGCAGGCTATAGTGTAAGGTGCTACAGACGCAATAAAAACAGGCGTCGAACCACAAACGGTCAAGCGGTTTTGGCAGGATCATTGGCGGTTGCCCGGTCAGTCAGGATCTTGAGATATAGGACGAAAATCTAGTGGCCGGTTTCCTTGGTGGCCTCCGAGCAGGGACATGGACACTATTGGACTCGGGAGACACTACATGGCAGCCGAACGCCTTGTAGATCTCGGTCCAGATTGAGGGCGTTCCATTTTCTGTTTGGCGTCTTTGGTCTTGGTTTTCTGGTGGGGTTTGTGGGGGTAATTCTATCAACTCGACGGTCTCGAGAGTTAAAGGGGCGTCTCTCTACCCGCTTACCCCTTGATTTCCTTATTTACGACGAGACTGAATCATGGCGCTAGTTGATAACGACGCGTGTTTGAGTGCTGCAGAGGCCTTCGTGAAGCGCCGACATGGTATTCCGCACGTGATAGATGACACGGGCGATTAGATGCTTCATTCACGTTTGAGACAATCGCTTACAGGGTGGTGGGTAAATGATCCGCAGGCGCTTGTTGAAAAAGACGGGCTACATAGTACGGCTCAAAAGCAATAGCGGGGATCGACCGGAGGATTTAACCCCTAAGCAGATTACGAAAGTGGGTTGTAATAGAATTGGCCAAGTTCATGTTTCCTTTATTGAACAAAGTCCTTTTCTCGAAGGTCACGAGATTGGTGCAATGAACTCGGGAACTCGGGAAGAACCTCTTCCGCTTACCTCATAGCAGCCTTGGTAGGTACTTGATTCTACCTACCTAGGTACCTAAGGTACATACATACATTAGCGGGAGGGGGGGGTTTTTTGACATGGTAACAGCAACCATATCGTAATTTTGACACGATAATTAAATTCAGTAATCCTTTCTGAAATTCAACATGATTGCAGTTACCATAATAAAATTGACGCTATTACCATTCAAGGATATCTTATCCTGATGATAGCTATGTCAGGATTGAAAGCATGACAGTAAGTGTGACGGCTTAGTCACCATGACCAGCTCTGGTCATGGTGACCACCAGGGTTACGATTACCACCAAGGTTACGATTACCACCAGGTCAATATAACCACCAGGTCAGTATAACCACCAGGTCATCATACCTTATAATATATATATATAAGAATACCCAGGGCAACTGCTATATATCTCCAAGGCAATTGCCTTCTACCAGGGCACCCACCAATATTTATATATACGTGGAAGGTGCCTTAGGTAGCCACATATACCAAAACAACAGGTACACCTACTATCGCGTAGAATAATCGTAGTCCCCCGTAGTGCAGTGGTAAACGTCGTAGTATCGTAGTATTGTAGTATCGTACATCGTACATCGTAGCATCGTAAGTCCTAAGTTCGAATCTACGTAATTGTAAATATCTTCAATTTCTAAATACTTGTATGTGTATGTGTGTATATGTATATACCTATATATATATACTTACAATAGTATGGCCTTCTCCTACTACTTTTTCTATTTTTCTAGTTGAATATATGTGTGGTTATGGTGACTAGCCTGACACCATGACAAGCTGGTCACCATGACAAGCTGGGTCACCATGACCAGACGTGGTAAGCATGTCAAGAAAAACAGCAAATCTGGCCAGGAAGCTATCACCAGCTTGATATGATTACCCCCCCGGGTAATCAATTCTAACCTGACAGCCAATCAAATAGGTCACTGGTTCCTCATTGTGATTATCTCATCATTATGACCACCCCGGGTCATGCCCACTGTAATCATGTCAAAAAACCCCCCCCTCCCGCTAATGTACATATGTATGTAGGTATGTGACCTCAATGTGCTGATGAGGCACGGGTAGACAAAATTTAAGCTCACGACTAGGATAGCAAGGATTAGCGTGCAGCCGGCATAATAGACTAGACTATCAAAATGCTAGTCTGGTTCCCGGAGGGCGGACGCGATATGAGAGTGCAACTTTATTAATGGGCGCATTGACGATGATAATATGATGATAGGTATGGATGGTAGGGGTACTTGGGGTGGTCGCAACCTTTTTATATTACGGAATACAGACACGGACAATAACACCAACGTCGAATGTCAACATAGACCGGGAAAGGTCAAATTAGGAAAGCATGAGAGGATACGGAATAGGTAGGCAACATTTGGCGAGTTGGCATCAAAGACGTAATTAACTCATCTCTCGAACTTGAGAAAAGACCCAAGCAGCTCGAAGAATAAGGGTAAGCCACAATATAAGGGACCGTTGTATGACCACATGGCAGGTTCGGAACCAAGCAGCCGCATTCCAGCCACGCATCCACAGCCATCCCGCTCGGGTACACGGGCTGACGGGACATCGAGTATCGCATTAACAGCCCTATCTTACGATGCAGGTGAAAGAAATAGTCACTATTGGCATACCCTTTCAAGACAAGGAAGTCAATGCTGAAATGCTACGCAATATCTATCTATCTAACCTACGAGGCCGATACAAACTATATGGGATAATAATTGCCATGTGTTATGCGTTACATGGTAACCTAGGGAACTACCGCAATAGTTATCACTAGCGGGATGATACCGTCACATTTGGTAACTTCAATTAAACTAGAATATACGGGTTCGTATCGATTATACAGCAAGCGTAGCGCAGCCCTTAAGGCTACCTTAGGTAGGGAAGACAGGGAAATCGTAGCAAGAGTTTTAGTTTCCTACCCGTCCGAAATATCGCGAGCGCATCTGGCTGGGCTGGGCAGAAGATAATCTAGATATAGTCGAAGCCGCAGCAGATAGTGTGCTACCTACTTCCACCTTCTTACTATGTACCCATATAGGGGACTATAGGTACTTGGTCGCCGATGGGGGCCATGCCTTTTACCATTTCGGGATCATGCGTTAGCACGCTTACCCGGTTCTATCTAGCACGCACATGTCATCAGGTCCATCAGACCCATCGCGTCTGGTGCAAGTCTGGTACAGGTCTGGTACAGGTCCGGTACAGTAAACTAATCCTTGATGTGACCTACATAGCACACCCCACGCCGATCACCGCAGGTCTCGAATCCTTTTTCTTTATTCAACCGGTATTTTCTAATTTGAAGACGCTTACTTTCATTTCTTCACCAAAGTTCCTCTGGGGAAATGAGGCGCCAGGTCGACGTCTAACGAATAAGGCATTGAAAGCTCGGACGATGTGACTGTCGATCCTCGCATCGCACCACATGTATCATGATCGATAGTCTCCTCTTATCCCTGTTTCCCATGTTCGTCATCGCTGAGCAGGCTGGTAGGGGGCCTCTGAGAGTCTAGACACTAGAGATCCAAATAAGCAATATCCTCTGTGCACATTGCCTTCTACCGCTTCGATGACGAACGTGGTTGGCTATAGGTATCTGGTTGTGAGTAAAGTCCAGGCCCAGACCAGAAGTCTTGTGTTCGTTCCTGTCGCGAAACTATTCAGGTATACTTCGAAATGCAGATGAACAATGACCCAAATGCAAGGCCAAGGATTGTAAATAGAGTAGCATAGCAATGTATGTACAAACTTTTCCAATACTCCGACTCTGAAATACTGAGAATACTGACGCATGAACTCGGCAGGCCCTCCTGGTCTCCGCTGACCAATCTTCGTCCTCGGTCGTGCCCAGGTTGGCTCCCCCGTGCAGACTGATCGAAACCTAGGTTAGAACTGGGACCATATGCAGGACCTGCAAGATTTCCCCATGTCGATTATCTCATGTAGGTAAATCGACCAGACAATACGAGGTAAGATGAAATAAACAATCAAAAAAAATTTAAACTTCATCACATCACTCGACGAGATTCGTCCATTTTAGATGTGACAACAATGGAAGAGCCGCCGCTAAGGAAACTGCCGCCGCCTAGGGATGCGGCCAAATGCCATCCAAGTCCGGTTCCGCACAAGCCTCCCTATCATTCGAACCCATGTTGCCATGCTACCATACACTCATGGGTTTCTGTTCTGCGGCCATAAATTATCCACCATTGAAAGGTCGAGACTCGTGACCTCTATATCGTGCAGGAGGAGGATGACGTTAGAGCATGTTTTTAGATGATTATCTCCACCGAAAACTCTTGACCTTGACTCGTGTTGTTGTTTACCGATATGAGGTACATGGCTAACACTGGAGAGCTCGTCGTGAAGCAAAGTACCTAATTAATATGATTGTCGCCGTCGGGCCAAGGCCGAAATCTGTATCCGGTGAGGACTGTTTTTTTCTTCCTCTATAGATCTTGTCCGGTAGAGTTTTGCGAAGGCCACGTTCTTAGTCGGTGGCGTTTACACTAAGATCTCGGGATACCACCTCTTTGCGTTATGGCTTACGGCCGGGGAACAAGTGCCAATTTGTCTAAAAGTAGAGTAGAGCCTCATGGCGAACTAGTAATAATCTAATCAAGTCACCTAACGAATAGTACTTTTTATTGGACTTGCCTAAAACCGTTACCGTTACTTTCCTTCTCCTATGTATGTTCCTAGGTTAAGTACCTTAGGAATGTATTACATAGTGAGGTCGGCCTCGAGTACCTGACCCGAACTGCCCAGCGCTCCGTAATATTTTCAAAGTGGAAAGAAATCTCATCTCGAACCCTCCGCTGATCTTCTTGGTTCCTTTTACATCACCGTCATATAATGCACGTGTAAGATGCTGCTCCTCACTTTCTTTAATTGAGCTGAGGCCTGAATGTTAGGCCTTGTAGGCTGCTTTCCTCCAATCAGAATCGCCTACCAGCCAATAGTTGGCTCGTCATTTGACGCCGGAAACCGATTCCGTCAGTGATATATTTTTTTCCTTTCTCCTTTACCTGTTCGGACTAACCCTTCTCTTCCCCATACGTGCACTTCCCAAATAATAACGCCCCCAACCCGATTATCAACGGTGATGGGCTAGACAGCTCTTATAACGCACAGCCGGATACCACGATTTCTCAGTAGAACTAGCGTGCCTTGCAGTTCTATTGAAGTTACGTGCATGCCAGCTCACATACCTACGCAAGACCGCATAACCGGGCATTTTTTTGAACTGCTTGTCTTGCATCCCGCTCCCACCCCTCTCAGGAGTGGACTGTACCCGTTCGTTGCCCCTTATTGCCTAGGTCCTAGTGTACTTGACAAAGTACCATGTGAGGTCAGAAACAGCTAGGTACATCGTAGTGTAGATACTATGTAGGAAAGGTAGCAGGTAGCAGGTCGGACCTAGCAGTGGCAGGTATTGGTCCGGCAATCAGACACGCACCCCCCTCCCCTCAAAAGCCGTTGAACAATACACCCCCCTTCTACTCTGGACTCTTATTATGTACCCCTTCGTCTCCTAGTCTCCTAGTCCCCTAGTCCCCTAGTCCCCTTCGAATCTCGATAAACCCTGGCCAATGAATGTGTCGTGTTTTAGAAGCCTGTCTCATTATTTCCGTTGCGCATTTCTTAGCAATCTCAGAACGCTCAGGCAGAGTCACATCATGGGGCCCTCACGCGGGGAATTCTCAGATCGCTAGGGGATCCTGAAAGGCAGTGATCACGTCGAAAAAAGGCATTCGCATAACAAATGGTTATATGGTATATAGTGCTCATCACTTGCTTGGCTGGCTGGACTCAATGATTAGCAGCCAATGCTTCCCCGTCGAGGCCAGGGTCTACCCTGACAGGCCCGCAGTACCCATGGGACCCCTGGACATGAACTGGGATTCTACCATCATGGCCTCCATGTCAAGCAGGTCCACATCTCTATCTAGCATTGCTACCCATCTCCATCCTTACTCTCAGCACATTTATTAGCGGACGCAGCACTTGTACCGTGGCCGTGACTGGCACAACCCCGTACATGTGCTCGCTCTCGTTGACGTTGTCTGCTCCCTACTCTGTAGACCGAGAGCAAGCACTGGACGACATATCTTATTATTAGCCTCTTGCATACTCGCCCTGTCACATCGACGTGCTCCAGGGATCTCTTGAGAGTGTTTCTCTGCTACCCTCTTTCCCCCCCATGTCCAGTCCCTGTCGTAGACCCCCAGTATTACCCAGCGTGCCAGCGCATTGTTAGTACTTGTCAACGAAGAACCGCCAAGCAGGCCTGGCGCGTGTGCAGAAAGTGGCCTTGTACTTTCGTATGGCGCCCCAAAAGAGCTTGTACCCTGGTTCATACCTAAATTGTCCCAATCTTTAATATTAAAGTCGCACAAAAGCCTCCCGCGACCTTATCCAGACCCAAAAGTTGTCGAGCTTCTCCATCTAGAGTCGACAAGCCGGCATCATCGACCTCTGCCCGACGCAGCTACCGCCGGCACGTTGTCTTCCTAGGCCTCCAAGACCCAAGAGCTTTTCTGACGGTGCTACAAGGAGAAAGGTCGTGTGTCTTGTGCTGCAGCTCTCCGTCATCCCATCTCCCAAGTTTCCACCAACTCCGCCGCGCGCCGTATCACTGAATGCTCCAAGCTTGACTGAGGCCAGTATCACAAGACGATTTTGCTTGTCCAACCCTGTCTTTGAACTTTCGCCATCAGGCCGGGATTGAGGTCGCCATTCCTGACTTGTGTCCTGGGCCATATAACACCCCACAGATAGACGACCTACGGAGCCGAGGAAGCCTGGGAAACTCTCAGAGACGAGGACCAGATTTCTAACTTTTCAGTACATTCAAGTGCGGGCTGCGCCGGTGGGCTTGAAGAAAAAGTGTTGTTTACCTATCGGTGCGGTTTAAAGGATTAAGGTCGGATTCTAAACGCAGCAATCTTCGCAAGTCAATCCGGGTATGCAATCCTTCGAGGACCGCCAGCCTTACTTCTAAACGGCGTTCCCTTACTCTCGACTGGGGTGCCAGGCCACCGTTTGGCAAGGAGAGGGCGTTAGGGGCCCCCGGTCCTATCGTATACTCTTCTCTAGCTTTCTCCATGCAAACCCTCATCTGCCGTGCTGAGGAGTCGAATTTTCTGCTCGGCCATCGCCGAGGCATATCGGATCTGGCGAACTTCGCTCTAGACCTGTCCTGGGCCAGAGCAGAGACGGATTGTGCTCTTCGCAGCACAAGGGCGTATCCCTCTCCGCCCATGTCAGGGTCTCCACCGCCACTCCCGCCCAAACCAAACCCGGAGGTCGGTGATCGAGGTCAAGGAGGCTACCAGCCCACTAGTCATGATGCATACCGTCCAAGCTCGACTATCCCCGGAAGCGAATATCGAGCAACACCGCCGCAGCCGCCACTACCACCGCCCACGACCGGCGCTCCGAGACCTTTCCATCCGGAGGCACCGGAGCGAATGCCATATCCTTACCACCGTCCAGAGGAGACCATGGGTAGACCGCTCACCTACCCCCCGCAGCCAGGCCCGATGATTCCCCAGCCTCAGTACGCGCTTCCGCCGGTAGTAGGCCCTACCATGGGACCGGCACCTTACGCAGTGCCGAGCAACCCTCCAGGTGTTGAGAATCCACCTTTTACCTCCCCCAAGTCTCAGCGGAAGACCAAGGGGCATGTAGCTTCGGCTTGTGTGCCCTGCAAAAGAGCGCATTTGAGGTACTACCTAAACATCGTCTTTCCCATGCTTGTGCGTTCCCCGAAGCTAACGTTTTCCTAGATGTGACGGTATGTTTCGAATTCCTTGTTAATTTTGTGTTCTATTATGTCTCAGGGGGGGTGATGGTACAGAAACAACAAGAATGTGACTTTTTCGAGTAATCTGGATTTCCAGCTGGGCAAGATTTTGGAATGACGGGCTAGAAGCCATGGAGTTTCGATCATGTCTGTGGCTGTGGGTTATGAACGAATCCGAAACGAAGCCCCTGTTTTGAAACCCGGATTTTCTCGACCTCCAACGAAGATAGTCTCACGGACAGAGATCGACCGGATCGCTAAAGGCGGCTCCTATTCTTAGGAGCGGATTAGTTTCCAGCAACGGCTTTCTCAAAATAGCAAGCATAAATGGCTGCACATGGTACGAAACCAAGAGCATGGAACATTAGCACCACGGAGCGAATCGTATGCTACCGCCACCAAGAGCCCGGAATGAGACCAAAACTGTCACCTGCGAGCGCGCACTTCACGAGACTTATGCTGCTCGCTCCTTTGGAGGATACATACAACTTCGAAGGGCCTTGGACTTGGGTCGAAAGTGTTGCTAATGCTGGTCGATGCATATTCCGACGGGGTCCCCTGAGGCATAATTCCTGATGTGCTATCGTTTGTCGTGAAAATGTGGTAGAAAGCTAATAATCTGATCTCAATAGCTCAGCGTCCTTGTTCGCGGTGTCTTAGTAACGGAAAAGAAGAATCGTGCGTCGATGTCCAGCATAAAAAACGCGGTCGACCTCGACTACGCGATGACAACCAGCCTCGATTCGACACTGGGAGATTCCCCCACCCAGACCCAAATATGCGGCGACCAGTCTCACTCTACTCGCCAGTTAGCACCGCATCCTCACTGTACGACGACCCTCTTCGAAGGAATCAACCTTATAGGGTCTTGAAGTCCCAGCCAACTGAACATGGCCAACATCGGTACATCGAGCGTGGATCAGCCTCAGACGCAAATATGTTCCCAACCCCTTTATCCATACCGTCACGTGCGCCGGAACCAGTAGCGTTTCTAACGACAGACTTGGAGATTCAGAAGGCATCGAGAACGTTTGTTGAATCGGTAGGAATCCAGCCCGTTGCAGGTCGGAGGTTATTGGATGTCATCAGCGCGGCCGAGCGCGACAGGGTGATTGCGCTCCAAAGATCTCTGCAGGACGAACAGGGCAGAAAGGAGCCGAATTATCTTCCACCAATCTTTGAAAAGCAGGAAGCCGCGAGAGTAATAGACGCATTGCCGCTCAGTCCGGAATCGATATCGAGGTTTCAGTTAGATCGCCAAGATTTCTTCACCTTCATTGCCGGAGATGGACAACCACGAGCCTTTCCGGTACGCATCGGATTGGCGAAGGAAGACTCGATATACTTCGTTGTTCTGCTGTTGATTCGTTCGTTTCCGCACCCCTCACCTTCTCCTCACGCCAGGGAATTCTCCTACTCCTTCCAACCTCAATCCTACTCTCAGCTAACCCCTCCATCGGCTTCCTTCGATCCCGCACGGTCGAGATTTGGTGAATCGCCTCGTGAGAGTGCTTATACGCCAAGGCAGCCACCGACGCCTGCCCTACCCTCGGGTCTTACGCCTGGCGTGAGTCCGAACGTCGCCTCTTACCCTACTTCCGCGCCCGCAAGAATCGAGCCCCAACCGGGCCCGTCTCAGCACATTCCAAGGAGCGAACTTTCCATGGCCAGACCGCCTCAGCAAGTAGAACTCCAACTACCACCCATTCGCGGACAGGGGCAAGGCCAGGGTAATCCCCCAGGAGATACCCAGGGTTGGCAGCGGGATGATCGATCAGGCCGGGTCGATATTGGTGGACTAATAGAAAAGCCCGATCTCTCACGACGAGGACGGTAGTGGCGTTCGATCGTCGCCAGGAAACTCCAAACACCGAAATACCAGACACTTCCGGATGGTTCGGTCTACCCTTGCCGATTGGTCGCATGCGACGGCACCTATTCGCAAGTTAATAACCCAAACTGTATACAAATCCACTCGCACTCGAATTGTAAAATATACCCACATCGCGCATCCGTCGTTTTCAGTCGCGCAGGAGATACCATGTACAACATAATGCATCTTTCCATCCATACAACATACTTCCGCCATCTCACAGCATCTACCCCCCCTCAGAGCTGTCTTAATACTAGCATGATTCCTTGGGTCGTTGCGTCGCCTCGCCTCAGCCTTCCTGACTTGGGTTTTCTGCAGCTGCCTTCTTTTCTTTTTTCGACCAACAATTTTCGTCAGGGTCAGGGTCAGGGTCAGGTCAGGTCAGGTCATCCAAATTTCCAGTTGCATTGTCGAAAAAAAATCTCTCTTGTGGCGCGGCGGTTTGCGGCTCTCTTGTTTCGCCACAGACCGGTGACTTGTGCGACGCCGGGAGGCGGCAGCCCGAGAGGAGAAGAGAGGAGAGAGCGCAACATCATAATGAGAAGGGATCGTTCATTCGGGGGGTGGTTTGCGTCTTCATGTACTATATATCGAAAAGTCGAACTCGGGAGCATTTTGCTTTTTGTGACGTGAAAGGGGAGACAGCAGTCTCGGGTTGCGAGGCCGGAGAGAAGCCCAACTTAACCGTGTCCGACTGTTGTTCGATGGGCAAACCCCGTCATACCAGAACAAACGGGCGGGGTCTTTTCGAGCTGGTTGTCTCTGGGTATCATCTTTTTCCGTCTTGTGTATACTTTTTATCTGCTTTCTGATCTCTTGTCTTCTCATGTATTTAGCCAGCGGTATTGGCGAAGGAAAAGCGAGAGGGGAAAGTCCTATGCGGCGAGATCATATAATACGACATTAGGTTCAAGAAAAGAAAGAATCCTGTACAAGTTGGTACCAACCAAGAGGATCAAAGGGGAGAAGCCCGTAGAACGTGTGCGGAGTTTTTTTTTTTTTTTTCCTAACCAAACGCCACAACGTGTGGGTGGAAGGAGAGAGAATGGAAGTAGAAAGGTAGAAATAGCAGAGTTGGGATGGATTAGATACCTTATATCAATGAAACGAAACATTTCCAACGGGGCAAGAAGGGAAGATGGGGTTAAGAAGAAATGAAACAAGCGCGAGAAACAAGAAACACAGTTGTTTTACCGCGACCCTCAGAAATTTGGGTTTCGGAACCAAGCTGATCGGATCCTATCCTATCTGATCCATCCAGACTTTGTCGATACAACCCGGAAGCGAGCTTATAATTCGCCTCTACTAATCATGAGGATTCGGCCCGTCCTACCCGTTGACCCCCGTCTGGCTCTTTGTAGGAGAATTATCTGGTGTCATGATCTTAAATCTACGATTATGTTGTCAGGTTGGGTGTAAGCAGTAACCAGTTGGAGGTCAGTGCTAGATCAGTTGCCAGGTTTATTATTCCCGTTATGGTGGTTTGATATGGATATCGATGTCATAATATAGTGTTTTCGTACCGGGAAAGGTCGTTTCATTTCCGGGCATTACGACAGTACACATCAACAAGGCACCATCTTACCATCAAAGAAACTTTATTCCGTTAGACAGCACACACGCATACATATACACCTTTCCACTCTCCACACAGACGCAGAATTAGCCCGCGGGGATGGAGGCACCACACATGGCTAGAACCTGGGACACACGCACGCACGCACACGCACACACAGCACATGTAGAACCCATACGGATATAGACGAGGGCCAAAAGAGCCAATCCTCACGTTAAACAGCCGCTACTCGGATGCTTCCTATTTCCTTCCCCTCTTTTTCTCTTCTCTTCGCTCTGCTGGCCTGGATGTTCCTTGCTCGCTGTGACGAAGCCACGATCACTTTTTAGCTCCGATCTCCATACACAGAGTTACCGTGACGGCCCCTGGCAAGCTTGCATCTTGCATCTCGCACCACCCTCTGCAGGCCGAAGCACACCGCAAGATAAACAAGAAAACTCGATGCACGTACCACCGTCACCCCGTGAGAAACTAAGAGAGAGACCACGGGACGGCAGGCAGGCTGGGCTGTGCAAGGAACAAGCTTAACCTTTGATAGAAGATGGGCGAGCCGGCGGTCGTGGTTGGCTCGCTAGATAAACCATCCCAGGCACTGATCACCAGCAGGAACCCAGTGCGGGTTCGAGGGTGTGTGTGGGCTGGGTTGGGTTGGCATCTCTGTCTTGACCGCGTCGCTTGCTTAGGTTAAGCAGGTTGAGATTAACCTACCCTGCGACAAGACGAACATACCTCACAACGTACAGATTGATTATCTTTACGCATGTGGTGCGGTCTTGTCTTCGCCTACAGGTATACAGGGGTGGGCCAGTGGGTAAAATTGTCCGAGCCGTTGCAGCATGCTGCGCAGTGTGACGGGTACGGGAGTGCGGTACCTAAACTAACGCACGGGTAGGGTAGCAGTTGGTTCTGTAGGGAAATCATTTCAGCGCTACGGAGCCATTACCTAGCCATTAGGGAAGAAAATAAAAAGTCCCGACTGGCTCCCTCGATTCTTAATTTTCCTTGATATACCTAGGTACCCCAGCCTGCCCGGTCCACACGCAAGGTGAGATGATGAGAGAAACGAATGCTTGTCATTGCGGAAACGATCTCGCACACACATACCACATCATGCTTATTTCGTGCCTTAGGTATGTTTAGTCAGTGAAAAGCCGCGGAACTGCATATATGTCGTGTTAGTAATCTCAGCCCGAGGCGTCATATGCGCTCGTGATGATCGTAGGATTTCCCTGCTGTGTTATGATCGACACTAAAACAAATTAAAACTTTATTCTCAGATATCAACCCAAGACACATCACCACACTTACGAAGTTTCAAAATATCCTCCTTCTGCGTTGTGTTTTTTTTTTTTTTTTTTTCTTGTAGTGATGCGCTCAGCCCAGTCAAGCGCATGGTACCGCATCCTTTGACTGATTTAGATAACCAACTCTTTACGCCAGACCGACTACTAGAAAAGTCCAACTCGATGAACAAATGAACATGGAACCTAGAGGCCCAACACATGCCAAGCTTGCGTGCTATCTATCAGGTAGCTGTGCATAATAGCAGGCGGAACAGTCCAATCCTTCATCAAAGACCTGCTGCAGATTGAAATACACAAGGGATTCAGCAGCCTTGTCGTCAATGCTGGTTCAGCTTACCACTCAATCTGAATTAGAGAATGGGGGAATCCCGTGCTGGGGTTACTCTTAATCTACCTAAGGTTAGCAAAGTCGGAGCCGATACGCCCACGTTAGACTTATGGCAAGCTGGGTAAATTTTGTAGAAACATCCCGTGTCAGCGAGAGTCAGAATTCTTATCTGAGAGCTCGATCAGAAATCGGGTCATCCTTACCACTCGCTTAGACTTATCAGACTTATCTCGATTCAATACGGAATCCCTTCAGCTATCATCTTTCGAGAAACTTACCGTTACGCTTATTCTGCTGTAGGTAAGCGTTTTCTCGTTAGCAGCAAGGATAGGGCTAGTTGGTTTTTGGGCAGCGTTGCAGTCGCTAGAATGACTATCTTCTTGGCACCCATGATTTGGAGCTCTAGCTCCAGAGTTTCTCGCAAGAGCCGGTCTCGTGAGTGATTGTTCGGATTGTGATGAGAATGTCGCGTCATTTCGGCCGGACTTCTTTATAAATAGTTGGATCGGTCTTTTTATCTTCCGTAAAGCAAGGGGTCATAGATATTATCTATGTACCCAAGAATCTCAACCGCAATACAGTCTCACCGAAGATATGCAAAGGCGTAGAAGGATCATGATACAGCATTGTGGCTACGGACTGCAATCTTAGATAGAAACGCATGAGCCAATTGCCGTGTATCGCGTCCGCCCAATCATCGTCAACCTCAAGACATTCCCCAAGCGCTTGGACAAACACGGTGCGGACGCGACAGTGCCTCCCTCTTATCGATACGCCATTTCCAATCTTCGGTGAGTTGTGATTGGATAGTCGATCCCTCTTTTCACCTTACCCGCTACCCACAGTGCATAACTAAATGATTTTTAGTGGTATCTTAGGTAGCTAACCTTGTAATTGCCGACACTACTAACCTAGCGAGTCGCAATGGAATCTTATGTACCTAAGCTGCCTAGCCACCCTATTACTCAACTTCCACTTCTTTAAACCATATCTATTGCCATATCTGGGAACGAAACACTTTATCGACAGCAAGTGAACGTAGAGCGGAATTCAGTTCTATACATTAAGTAACACGGGGGACTCGCATTTGGTTACGTGGCCTGTCAAACCTACGCCATCAGGTAGTGGTGCTCGAGGCAAATCTACCTCGGGTCAAATGTAAACATTATCATGACCGATGCCATGGAGATTGATGAGCCGAGAGGCACCAAGCGGAAGGCCCCATCATCTTCGATAGACGAGGGCGGCCCTCGCCGAATCAAGGCTAGTCTCTTCTGCATACCTTCATGGAGCGTGGGACTAATATTCCCCCCCATCCATCTAGGCGCTTGACCAAGACGTCGTGAATAAGATTGCTGCAGGCGAGATTATTGTAGCGCCAGTGCACGCCTTAAAGGAGTTGATCGAGAATGCCGTCGATGCGGGATCTACCGTCTTAGAAGTACTCGTCAGAGATGGTGGCCTGAAGCTACTGCAGATTACTGACAATGGCCATGGAATTGACGTATGTTTTCTACCAATTTTCAACTATATGCTATTATATCATAGACTCCGGTCCTAACTCTCTGAAACAGAAAGAGGACTTGCCTATACTGTGCGAGAGGTTCACAACCTCTAAACTCAAGAAATTCGAAGACTTGGGCAATATCGCCACCTATGGTTTCCGAGGCGAGGCCCTTGCCAGCATCAGTCACATTGCTCACTTAACGGTCACCACGAGGACTAAGAATACCGACCTCGCGTATCGTGCACACTACGATGGGGGTAAGTTGGCACCCGCAAAGCCGGGTCAGTCGGCTGAGCCTGGGAAGACCCATGGGCGACCTGGTACACAAATCACAGTAGAAGACCTGTTCTACAATGTTCCCACGCGACGTAGAGCTTTTAGATCTCCCTCTGATGAGTTCAACAAGATCATCGACATGGTAGGGCGCTATGCAATACATTGCGCTGGTGTAGGGTTCTCCTGTAAGAAATATGGCGACTCGGGCACCACAATTTCAATCCAGGCAACAACTCCCACGATAGATCGCATCCGCCAGATACACGGAAGCGGTGTGGCGAATGAGCTGATAGGATTTACTGCATCTGATGATCGTTGGGGGTTCAAGGCTTCGGGGTGGGCGACTAATGCCAATTACCACATCAAAAAGACCACTCTCCTCCTTTTCATTAATCATCGCAGTGTCGAGTCATCCAACATCAAAAAGGCGGTGGAGCAGACATACTCGGCCTTCCTCCCGAAGAATGGGCATCCATTTGTTTATCTCAGTCTTGAGATCGACCCGCAACGAGTCGATGTCAATGTTCATCCGACCAAGCGAGAAGTCAACTTCCTCAATGAGGACGAAATCATTCAATGCCTCTGCGAGAATATCCGCGATAAGCTAGCGGCAGTTGACACAAGCCGTACTTTCATGACGCAGACTCTGCTTCCTGGCTCCATGATATCAGATGGTTCTACACCGCAAGATGGGGATAGCTCTTCCGCGAAGACTCCGGCCGCTCCGCGCAAAACACCAGTGCGGGCCAATGAGAGTACGATGGTCCGAACCGATGCTTCGGTTCGTAAGATCACCAGTATGTTCCCTACGGCCGCGCCGAACAACGCCGCGGGCGACGCTGTTCAAGAGCCGGTCTACGAAACCACCGACCGCGGGCCGATTCTCTGTCGGCTGTCAAGTGTGCGAGAACTCCGCTCCGAAGTCAGAGACGACATGCACCACGAGCTTACCGAGGTGTTTGCTAACCACACCTTCGTGGGCATCGTAGACGAGAACCGTCGACTAGCAGCCATCCAGGGAGGAATTAAACTGTTCCTCATAGACTACGGCCGCGCGTGCTTCGAGTACTTCTACCAGGTCGGACTGACGGACTTCGGCAACTTCGGCGTCATCAAGTTCCAGCCCGCGCTCGACCTGCGCGCGGTGCTCATGATCGGGGCCGAGAGCGAAAAGGCCAACGCGGCGGGCGAGGACAGCTTCGACGCGGAGGAGGTCGTGGATACGGTGGCGGAGCAGCTGATCGAGCGGCGGGAGATGATGCTCGAGTACTTCAGCCTCGAGATTTCGCCAGCCGGCGAGCTGCTGAGCATCCCGCTCCTCCTCAAGGGCTACACGCCGTCCATGGCCAAGCTGCCGCGGTTCCTCCTCCGCCTAGGCCCGCACGTCAACTGGACGGACGAGAAGGCGTGCTTCGGGACTTTCCTCAAGGAGCTGGCCACCTTCTACGTTCCCGAACAGCTCCCCGTGCCGCCCGGGAGCGACGAGGCCGGCGAAGAAGACGTGCCCGACGAGATCAAGGCGAGGAGGGCGCAGGTACACCGCGCGGTCGAGCATATCTTCTTCCCGGCGTTCAAGGCCAGGCTGGTGGCTACCAAGTCGTTCATGAAGGGCGGCGTGCTCGAGCTGGCTAGCCTCAAGGGGCTGTACAGGGTCTTTGAGCGATGCTGATGGGATATTAGTGGTGTGGGGAATGGAGAATGTTATTAATACCCGTGAGCTTTGTCGATGTTAGGGAGATTGTCTAGGTTGATACGGAGAGATGTAAGTGCTATTCCGAGCGCGTAGGCGCTGGGTCTGTAAATACTATGGCTTTAGGCAAGCTTGCTAGATCATGTTACATGGCTCATAAAAATGCTGCTAAAAAAAATCATACATAGGTATGAGTGAATTAATGCAAGTTTCCCAATGTTGTGCTCAAGTCTTGTGTAGGCGGAAAAAAGATGTAATCAGACACGTAGGCATTCCCGATTCTGCCTACGGGCTTGGGTGAGGACTACATAATGGATGTGGTTGATTACGAGAGCATCAATGCCGATGTGGGATAGAGTCATGAGAATGGAATGGCCTCACTTTGCCGTTAAGAGTTGGACAGTTGGAGATTTGGGAGTTGCAGGTCAGGGGAGCGAGGTTCTAACACGAGTATTACGACGACACAACATAATTAGCACATAGGGCAATCAGTTTAGGGTCAGAGAAAGATAAAGATGTAAAACGCAAGCGCGTATGATGAGTTTCTGTGCTAGTATCGTGTTGCTAGCTACAAGGTACACCACGAACCTGGGCGGGTACGAAGAGGGCCGCCGGCAAGTAAATAATAAAATCCTCCGCAGTGTGACAAAAGAAAAACGAAAAACGAAAAACACCGCATATATCATCCTTGCCCGAGTCTCGGCCGCCTCTCTCTCTCTCTCCCTCGTTGTTATTTAGGTCGGTGGAGGAAGGAGGGAAGGAGGGTGGTGAAGCGGGAGAGGCATCGGGAACCATGAGGGGTGTGTGGCCTCGTGGCCCCGAGGACACAGATGGAGGAGCGGTGAGAGCGGGCCGCCCCGTGTTGAAGCTGTCCATATCGGCTCATGCCTCGTCGTCGAGGTCGAGGCCGGAGTCCTCGGGGTCGTTCTTGACGTCCGCAGCGGCGAGCTCGGTTTCCGGGCTCGAACCGGCCGCGCCGCCATCACTGCTCTTTGCTGTGAGAGCACATAAGCGTTAGTACGAGGAAGGAAGGAGGTAGGATATAGTGGGGTAGTAAAGTTAAGGAAGACTTTGTTCTGTACGTACCGGCAATGATGGTGTCGGCGTCGGACTCGCTCGCCTCCTTCTTGACGCCTCTAGGTGCCCGTCGCTGTCGCTTGAGGCGACGCGTCGTGGGCACCTCTGTGAAGCCAAATATATTAGCACATGTAGAACAGTAATGGAGCAGGTGAGGTCAAATGAGATGTGGTGATCAGGATGTCGACTAGGTAGGTACTTACCGAGGTCGTCTTCCTCCTCCTCGTCCTCCTCGTCATGAGGCTTGGCGCGTTTACCTGTAGTAGCGCGTTTGGTGGGGGCTATAGATACGTAAAATGTCAGCTTCAAGATATATCAATAATAGAAATTAGATGAAAAAATATGTAGACTTACTGCCTGCTGTAACACCCTTGGGGCGACCTCGGGTTGCCGTGGTCGGGACCTGACCGTTCTGCTTCTGATGAGCAGCGCCCTCCTTGCGGACGTGCTCCATTTGGTGCCGGAGGGCCTTAGTTGTGCGGCCAGGCATGTCCAGTGCCTCGAAGTCGACGTGGGCGCCGTTTCCGGTCAGCTGGACGATGACCTGGTTCAAGAAGCTCATCTAGTGCAGATAGAGAGTCAGTAGTTGTAAATTAAGTGGTGGAATTGTGTTATGCGTAAGAGGGTAGACTGATGAGTAGCTGACTTACCTTCTCGCCCTCGGTCCAAGCGTTACGAGACGACATCTTGGTTGGGTGGTGAAGAACAAGTTTAAAACTTGCTAATGGATCTGTTAGTGATGGGCGGAAGAGTGAAATAAAGTGAGATAGGTTGCAGTATGTTATGTTATACTGTACGTGTAGAAGGGAGAGTGTGATAAGTGAAAGGTATAATGGATGGGAAAGAGTATGGCGGAGAAGGTATGGTAGAGGTGTGGTGGAAAAGGTGCGGTGGAAAAGGTGTGGTAGAAGAGGCAAGAAGGTAGAAGTTTGGATGAATACGGGGATGAATACTGTAAGCATAAGCTTTTATACCTGTATATGCTGCTTGTGCCTATAGTGCTTGGGGAAGGTGAGTTTGCCAAAATACTCACATAGAGGGAAGAAAGGAAGGATTGCCAAAATGCTGATGAGGATACGTGCTGTAGGTAAAGATGAAGATTCGTCAGGAAACGAAGAAGATTTTGGATTGGGGTTTTTGTGCAAAAGCAAAACAAGATTCTGCCTATTTTCCAAAAGGCGGCGTAGGTGCATGGGGAACGGCACGTGTTGTGTATTAGGGTATTCTCGCGACTGTTGTCGGCGCAACCACATCCATACAGCACTAGGGAAACGACGCTAAAGAAAGTGGCAACTACGCTAGTAGCACGTGAGAAGCTTGAACATACCTGAGTATCTTGTTTCTAGTGTGCTTTAGACGCTGAAGGCCCAAGTACGCTGTCGTAATAAGCAATATCTTATTGTAGGTAGGCGTGAACTTGTAAGGCTTGCACAGGTCTAGGCACGGTACGAAGTAGTGAAGGTAGTAAGAAGTGGGAATAGTTAAGAAGGAAGGTAGGTAGGTGTGTAGGAATGATTAAGTACAGAGCCAGGCGGGTGTGATGGGATTAAATAAAGGGAAACTCCCAAGTGAATTGGGTGACTTCCTTATGACATACACTCATACTCTCCTCCATTGCCCTCACCGTGGTCTACGGCTATAGGTTATAGTTGCCTTCAGGATATGCAGACAGATACGGGACGCCTTGCTGGTTGAGTATGCCCACTTACGATGCAAAGGCTATCACATTTTCTACCGTGAGGCTACCGATAGTGGTTTCGTGACGACGTCGTCCGCGGCCCATGTACATCTTAACACTTTCACTCTGCACAAAAGCAAAACCGTACTAATGCACCGTGAATACTTGATTCGGAACTTGATCAACTTCAGCCTTAACCGAGAAGTCGGAAAACTACATGTCACCTTGCTAGACAGGGGCCATCTATGTAAGTAGGACAGTTTCGGGTAATAGGTTATGGATAATGGGTTGTCCTCATTACACCGGCCGGCAGAGTCCTACATGAGGAAAACGCAGACAGTGCAAACGAAGGCCACACGAATGGATTGAACCCCACGCTATTCTTCACCGAGAGGGGTACTGCAATTGTACCAATACGTAACTTATCTATCTGCTACGAATACCGTAGGATGTACCGGGGAAGCTTGGAGCTACATAGTAGAGGGACTACCTACATAGGTAGAACTCATTAGAAGTGGTTGGGGATGATAAGTTTCTACCCCGGATCTGGTCAGCAACCAAGTATTATGTGAAGTACTTTCAGATCCAGACAAGTCCTAGTCTTTGCGAAAATTGACACTTTGGTCATGTCAACTACTTGTGTAGGAATAGTCTGCTTAAAACATTCCTATTTTCATAGAAGACTGGCTTTGAATATTTCCCTGTCATGTTAGATCCAAAGTTAGGTACATTGTGTTCATTGCAAGTAGCAAATTAGACTTTGGTTCACGACACTACAATGCTAGGTACATGTAGGTAGTTGCACAGTCAGGCACAGCACGTGAAAGGTTATGCCTGATTGGCCTGATCGGGTCTATCCCAGCTGCTCTGGGCTCCTATGCAAGGGTCTGTACGGAATACATAGTACCTATGAGGCAATGGGCTGTACTTCGTACCATTACCATCGTGTGATTAGCTAATCCGGACGCTAAGATACCAATCCCGTTATCGCATCATTGCGCTAGCCTAAGGCAAGCCGGCAAAACTTCCAAGCTTCCTGCGAGCTCGACGGCCTAGAACCGCCATCAGCAGGAGGTAGCAAGGCAGACGGATTAGAGCCACCTTGGGTGGAATTATTGCAATCAGTTTTTCTCGCATTGATTCTTGTATTTTCATACGGAGCATTTTATTCTTGAGTTATTCCGTGTTTGATATCCACAAGACGCAAAAAAGTCCCAAGCTGCAAGGCCATTGACCCGGTCCTACAGTGACACCAGACCGAGTCACAAAACACTATCCTCTCCGGCGTCATCAATCTCTCGCTCATCCTATTTACGCCTTTGATGTTGGAGCTGGCCCGCCTAGGTGTTAAAGTAGGTGCGAGTGGCAGCAAACTCGATACATAGGGTGCTGTATGAGGTGCCTTTTGCCTTCGCGCATTGCTGAGTCAAGCTCCGCTCGGTTTCCATTTTGCCAGTCGCAATCACGCTTCTTCCGACTCACGTCCTCGTCACGGTGCGCCCTCGCGACCAGTCCTACCCATACCAAACACCAGCGACTCAGGCTTAGGTCTCATCTGGGTCTTACACGACAGCTCACTCGAGAGAGTCTGTCCCAGCAAGCAACATTCACCATGAATAAATTAAGCCCAACCTCGCGCTCCAAGCGCAAAGCCCCCTTTTCTCCCGACGAACGCCCTCATAAACACTTCCGACCCACGAACGGCAAGATATCCCCGGGCGAAAATACACCTGACGCTGACTTGACCACCTTTGAAACCGAAATGGCTACAGATGAAGAGCCTGGTCCCCTATATCCGCCCCAGGCGCCGCCTGACACGGTGGAATGGCAGGCAACCATAGAGAAGGTGGTCCGAAATGTTGTGTCCATTCGGTTCTGTCAAACTTGCTCCTTCGATACCGATGCTGCCTGTGCTAGTGAAGCAACTGGGTTTGTTGTTGACGCCGAGAAAGGGTAAATGCCCCAGAATAAGTACTCGGGTACTCAAATTTGACTGCTTTACTAACGTTGAATTGGCAGGTATATCCTTACTAACAGACACGTTGTTGGTGCCGGCCCTTTCTCAGGCTATGTGGTGTTCGACAACCATGAGGAAGTTGATGCACACCCTGTCTACCGAGATCCTGTACACGACTTTGGCATCTTGCGATTTGATCCCAAGGCTATCAAGTACATGCCGGTGGCGGCTCTGCCCATGCGCCCGGACCTAGCCAAGGGTATGTATAATCATCATACGCTGTTTGATAAGTTGAAACTCTAATCCCTTTTAGTTGGTGTTGAAATCAGAGTTGTCGGAAACGACGCTGGTGAAAAGCTTAGTATTCTCTCTGGTGTTATTAGTCGGCTTGATCGCAATGCCCCTGAGTATGGGGAGGGCTATAGCGACTTTAACACAAACTACTACCAAGCAAACGCAGCGGCTAGCGGAGGTAGCTCTGGCAGTCCTGTAGTTAACATGGATGGATTTGCTATCGCCCTACAAGCTGGTGGGAGAGCCGATGGCGCGTCTACGGACTATTTCTTACCTCTTGACCGGCCATTGCGAGCACTTCGCTGTATTCAAGAAGGCGAACCAATCCAACGCGGTACCATCCAATGTCAGTTCCTGATGAAGCCCTTTGACGAGTGCCGACGCCTTGGTCTATCGCCAACCTGGGAGAAGGCGGTTCGCGAAGCTTTTCCAAAGGAGACGAACATGCTTGTTGTTGAGATAGTCCTTCCTAAGGGCCCCTCCTTTGGCAAGGTGGAGGAAGGTGATGTGTTGTTAAAGGTGAATGGGGAGATGATTACTCAATTCATTCGACTGGACGATATTTTAGACTCCAATGTTGGCAAGACAGTTCAACTGACCCTGCAACGAGGAGGTGAAGACATTGATGTTGACATTGAAGTTGGCGATCTACACGCAATTACCCCGGACCGATTCGTAACCGTTTCCGGAGCCAGTGTACACAACCTCTCATATCAACAGGCACGCCTCTACGGCGTAGCAGTCAGCGGTGGAGGTGTTTTTGTTTGCGAGTCTACTGGGTCTTTCCGCGTCGATAGTGCGGATAATGGATGGATGATCCAAAGCATCGACCAGAAGAAAACACCCGATCTACAAACATTCATCGACGTCGTCAAGCGAATTCCAGACAAGAAGCGCGTCGTGGTCACCTATAAGCATCTCAGGGATTTGCACACCCTTAACACCACTATTATCAACGTTGACCGGCATTGGTCTGCCAAGATGCGGCAAGCAATCCGGAATGATGAAACAGGGCTGTGGGACTTCGAAGATCTTGCTGAAGCTCTCCCTCCTATACCCCCTGTCCGCCGCAAGGGTGCCTTTATCCAGCTGGAGCACACCTCGCACCCGGCTGTTGCCGACCTAGTCCGCAGTTTTGTCAGGGTAGGCTGTACGATGCCCCTTAAGTTAGACGGATTTCCTAGGAATAAAAAATGGGGTATGGGCTTGGTTATCGATGCAGAGAAAGGATTGGTGATAATATCGAGAGCAGTCGTTCCCTACGACTTGTGCGACATTTGGATCACGATTGCAGATTCTATTGTGGTCGAAGGCAAGGTCGTCTTCATGCATCCCCTCCAAAACTACGCAATTCTGAAATACGACCCGGCTCTCGTTGATGCTCCGGTGCAGAGTGCCAGACTCAGCGCGGAAAGCATCACACAAGGTGCGTCTACGACGTTCATAGGATATAACCGTAGTGGGCGAGTTGTCCACGCTGCAACCACAGTTACCGAGCTGACCACGGTTGCGATTCCTGCCAATTCCGGCGCGCCGAGGTATCGCGCCACCAATGTCGATGCGATCACCGTTGACACAAATCTTAGTGGGCAATGTGGAAGCGGTGTACTTGTCGATAAGAAGGGCACAGTCCAAGCATTATGGCTCACCTATCTCGGTGAGAGGTCGTCCGGCTCTCGAGACGAGGAGTACCATCTTGGCCTGGCTACGCCGACCTTGCTCCCCGTTATATCACAGATCCAACAGGGTTGCGACCCGAAACTACGTATGCTGCCGGTGGAGTTCCGCGCCATTGCTATGTCTCAAGCCCGAGTCATGGGTGTCTCTGAGGACTGGATAGGAAAGGTATTCGAGACCAATAAGTCCACTCACCAGCTTTTCATGGTATCCAAGTGTACCTTTGAGCGGAGTAACAATCCCACCGTCCTGCAAGAGGGCGACATCGTCTTGACGCTGAACGGCAAGATGATTACGAGAGTATCAGAGCTAGACGTCATGTATTCCCACGAGGTGCTCGACGCCGTCATCGTCCGAGAGAGCGAGGAGATGAAACTTAAGGTACCGACATCGCCAGCAGACAACGTAGAGACGGACCACGCCATCTCTTTCTGCGGCGCGGTGCTTCACGTTCCTCATCTTGCGGTCAGGCAGCAAATCAGCAAGCTCCCGAGCGAGGTGTATGTGTCTGCGAGGAGTAGAGGTTCTCCCGCGTACCAGTACGGGCTAGCGCCGACCAACTTCATCACCCACGTCAATGGCAAGCCAACGCCGGATATCAAGTCCTTCCTGGAAAACGTAGTCAAGATCCCGGACAACACATGTAAGCTCCCTTTTCTTAGTTCTTCATAGTCGAAAACCCTAGAAAGCAGGTTTTGCTGACACCCTTGATAGATTTCCGACTGAGGGCTATGACGTTCGACGACCAGCCGTGGGTCATCACGATGAAGAAGAACGAGCACTACTTCCCGACCATGGAGTGGATCAAGGACAACTCGGAACTCTGCGGTTGGAAGCGTGTCACATACGAGAGCGGTGAACCAGTCGAAGGCGAACCGACGGAAGGCATCTTGCCCGTTCAGGACGGGGATGTCGAAGTCATGGACGACGACGGCGGGATCTAAGTCACGTCTCGCCGTACTCTACCCACAACTATTAGTTTTGTACATTGTTTGACGGTCTTTTGTTGTGGTTTTCTGCGTTCGCGCACGGTTTCTACTCGTGCATCTTGCTGCGGCAAAGGGAAAAGATACAAAGGAAGGGGAGTATAGCCACAGCACGGTACCGCACCGGTTTTCCCTTGTAAGATAGACAGAATAAATTTGCCACGGAAGAAAAAGGTGGGCAGTGGCTGCCTGTAGACTATCTACATACGCTCGCTTGCTGCTTGGTCAGCCGGCTACCCGTATATAGAGAAGAAAGACAGTAATGCTAGACGCACTTGCGCATGTTCGGGGGAATATGTGATTGCTCTTGGGTTGTTAATGTTGCTATCTTGCATATGTGTCCTGGAAGTGACCTAGAGGCGGAAAATATTATATATATATTATATATGTATATATATATTTTTTCTTAAAAAAACAAGGTTTTTAAAAAAGGGGGAGGAGATAGCCAGCTGGGGAATGGAACCCCAGGACCTAAGAATATTATATTCGAGGGATAGCTTAGGGATGATTTCCGCTAGGTCGAACCAACTTGGCTTTACTCGTAGTGTGTCACGGGGGGATTTCATAAATAATACCACGTACTTTCTAAGCATGTCAACAATGGAGTCAACATTCTCAGTAGCTCTGAAAGCCCGAGGGTTAGATCAAGCTCGAAGGTCTCTATTCATTTTTTTTTCTACCAATGCTCTATGAATGTATTCTATTGATATCAGCGATTCTCGCCTAAGCCTGCCAAAAATCACTTCAGTTTAGATTCGGACAAGTTACACGCGAAAATGAATACTCTATTCCTCAGGACGACCTTTCAATAAAGATATTATTCTAGATACATATAGGTAAGTCGGTATGCAAGTAGGGTATAACAATCTTCGAAGTCATCACCAAACCATCTAAACCGGCCACTTCTAGAGGCCCCTCTAGCGAAAATTACCGCCCCCGCGGAACGAGGTCAATCGAAAACGTAAAAAAAATGACTCCCCGAGCCCCTGATGCATGCAATTTCTAGAATGCAAAGTCCAAATAACTCCTTAACCCGCTCCTCCCGTTTGCTCAACGAGCTAACATCCTGTGCTGATAAACTTGGCAGATCCCGAACTGCTTTTTAGGGGTATCGATAATGTAGTGAGAAAAACGATTAGGAAAAGTTCCGAAGTCCACGCAGAGAGGAGTGTGTTTGTCCGAATCGTCGTAGCTCGTATCGTCATTCCGCGCATGGTTTCCGATTCGCCGTCACCCAATCTCCTATCTGAATCAATACAAATTGATGACTATAGGAGGGCAGCGAAGGCGACTGCGGCGAGAAGCACCATGCCGCTCACGGGAACGTCAACATTATCACCGCCCGCCTGGACGATACCGTTATCGGGGGACGTCACCGAAGTAGACGATGCCGATGTCGCGGGCGTGGTGGTGGGAATGGTAGCAATGACAGCTGCAGAAGTGGTTGCAGGTGTTGAGTCGTTGACGTGGGTACTTGTGGTCGTCTCAGGAGCGATCACCACCGTAGAAGTAGCCACGATCTGAACGGTGGTGTCGTTTGTGGTAGATGCGGCGGCAGTAGAAGTCGCTGGCTTGACCGTTGCAGTAGTAGTCGGTGCCGTCTCCGACACAAGAGAGCCAGGAAGGTTATAGGCGGCCGCGCACTGCTTAAGAGTCATACTGTCAGGGCAGCACCAAGTCGCGCCCTTTTCGTCGGCAGAACAAAAATAGCCTTCATCACAAGAATCTGTATATTGGTCAGTGAATTTAGCATTTACATATCTGGGGTCTTTTGGTGCCGAGTCTTACCTCCAGTCAAGCCAGGGCAGCAAGTCTGCTTGGCAGCTTCGTTAAAACAGTGTACCACCCCATCATTGGAGGAGCACTGCTCAAAGCCCGTGCCGCATGCTTCAGCACAAGTATCGCCGGCGCCGCAGAACTGTTGCTCGGGGGCGTATCCTTGGGATTGGCGACGACTGAGGCCGAATAGGCTGTTGGTGGGCATCTTGGAGAGCTTCAACTTGTACGGCTGACGCAGAGGCTCAGCAACGGCCTGGCTAGCTAGAGCCAAGGCAACGAACGAAGAGATGGTGGTGAATAACATGATGATTTATCTCTTAGGGTGAGTTTAGGTGTTTAGATATTAGGATAGTCGATTAGATAATAGACAATAGTATCGAGGAGGAATAAAGCCCGATTTTTGCTGGCGTCAAGGACAGACTGTGGTTAGGTAGAATAAAATGAAGTGAGTGTAGACTCGTCAGAGAATGTAACAATCGATGACGGATTGATTGGTGGGAAAAGTGTTGTCGAACAAACCACACTCGCACCCTTAGGATGGGAAGTCGGAAACGAATGAAATATTCCTAAAAAGGAAGCGACGGGATGAGTAGCAAAAGAAAGTGCTCAGGTAGAAACAGGAAAAGTGTTGAAAGAGGAAAGAGAACGTGGTTCGGGATACAGTGCTCCTATGCTGTCAAGGCAAAAAGTGAGGGCGATCACCCTTGGTTATTTAAATCGGTATCACCAGGTGCGATCTCCCCGTACCAAGGATATCTCTACCGGACCTACATACATACCTACCTAGGTAGTACATAAGGTTGCTTCACAACAGAGTGATCCACCTGTCACTTCTCCCTGTCCAACATTGCTCACCTTCCCATGTCATGCATCTTTGCTTGTGCTTGCTTGTTGGCCCGGGCAAGGCAGGTAGCCGAGCAGGTAGCCGAGCAGGTAGCCGAGGAGGCGCAGGGCAGCGATTAGGCGCGGGCGCATGAATGATCGTGGACAGGGTTAATTCGGACGACCGCATATCAAGGTTCGGGAGTTAACCTGGACAGCTCCGCAAATTCTCCTATTCCTATTCACCCGTTCAATTCAACAAGGGAGTGACTCGTTGAATATCCATTAGATACTGAGGCTGCGAGGCGGTTGCCCGTCGTACAAAGATAGTAACGCAGTCTTGTCCATGAGCGACCTAGAGGATGGGAAGCTTCTGACAAGCGCGGTTGTCGCGGATTGCCGCTTTCCCCAGGTGGTCGGCCTAGAGCGCACCCAAAATTGCTTCAGGGACTAATAATAGGCTGTACACCGAGAGCCAGTAGCTGCCGGATCGTTCCAGCAAAATGATATTCGCCAAGATCTCTCGATGGCTTGGCAGAATAGTAAATACATAGTAGAGTCTTCGATTGGATCTGGAGGTCCTGTTGGGGGAATGAAAGGAAAGAAACAGAAACAAAGGAGGGGCCGGGGGCCGCTGAAGCAGAAAGGAAAGTGACAGGACAGGCGTCAAGCAGGCCGGCGGTACGTCTAACGTACCCGAGGTGCTTAACTCTAAACGGGTAGATTGAAGATTACCTAAAGAAGATCGTCAGGAACAAATTCCTCATTCGATCCGCTTCGACGATGTGATTGGCTTGACTTACTGCTCAGATCCTTGCCCCCTGAGTTTCATCTTGGAACCATGCACACCATCTATCTAACCACGAGATTTCCTCTTTCCAGAATCGACTTCTTAATCCATGAACATCATAAATCTTTTCCAAGTGCATTTCGAGATTACAGAACATAGCTCGCGTTAACGACGGTGTAGCGCTCGGGTCTCATTAGGAGGCGACCAGCTCCATCGGGTCCCATTGACACAGACATCATCTGCCGCGGTGGCGCCGCCGAGCCCTACGCTAGCCCTGCCGCTGCCAATTACTAGACGCCGTGGTACTAAGAATTTTGGCCAGGCCGTCATGGTCAGCTAGTTCTCAGTCCGCATCTCCTACCTGGGGGAGAAATCCGATTTGATGTTAATGAGCGAGCAGATAGGTCTAGGTAGCGATGCGGCGAATATGAATTCTGATGGGTTAGGTGACTTGATAAATCATTGATGTCGAGTGTCGTTGCACATGCTATGCAGTGTGAGTATTACAAGCGCCGAATACCAACTATCTCTGCAGGCATGAAGATGCGTCAAGATAGGACATCACTTAGGTCCTCAACATTCGTATTTGGATATTCCCGCGGAATAAAAAGGTGCTTATACTAAGCAGTAGTCGTATACGTGCGTTGAGATCCTGCTCAGATGTTCTCAGATATGCTACGTCGCTGATGACGACGGGAGGTAGACAGCTGGCCTCTTATTTAGAGTTGTCTCATCGGGAGGAAATTCTCTTGCATTCGCATAATTCCGTATCATCTGGGCTGAATCCCGTGTCTACGTGATGTGATCTCGATCAAACTCGGGTCCCCAATGCCAAGTAGGGTTTGTTTTTAGGTTTGGCCGTTGACTCATTCACCATGTCCGTATTATGGCGGTTCGGACGACTTTACCACATACAGGTATCCTATTTGGATTGATTACTGTAAAGCTACCTAGGTATGTATTTACAAGTCCAGTTCACATAAGAGATTGCCATCAATAGCGAGAATCGGGAATAGGGACAGATAGCATTTTATGGTAGCTACCAGAGATCTCATCTACGTGATTTTCCGGCCGTAGGGATGAACACTCTGCCGTGCTTATCAGGTGCTTCTCGAGGGAAGAAGCTCAAGCTTTTTCCCCCAAAGAATCTTATACGAATTATGGTATTCGAGCCGTTGAGCTGATGGTATCGAACACTGTGGTTTGTAAGTGAGTTCATGGTGATTGTATGAAGTATGGCTAACGACGGGACATCGCTCTTCTCTCTTTCAAGACCCTCCCATCATCGAGGATGCTGTCGGCGGCACGTACGTATCGCCCTCCGGCTCCGACAACCTGGCCTCGATACCCACCGCCACAGAGCCCGTAGCCCACCTAAATGCTCCTCGATGCATTAGCCCGTACGTACCACCGGACAACGACAGCGATAACGACAAGAACGGCGAAAACGGCGAGGACGGCGAGGGAGACAACATGGCTAGCACGACAAATGGACCGGCCTACTCCGTCCTCGCGATGCTCCTGTGCCTCGCCTACACCGTCATGATGTTGTAAAGGGAGAGGTCGGATTGACGGAGGCATAGGGTTAGAGAGAAGGAAGAGAAGGAAGAGAGACAGGAAGATGGCGGGCGACGAGCAGCCAGCGATTCCCCCCCCTCTGTCTGTCTTGTCTTGCCTAGGAAGAATCTATACCCTATCTATCTTCCCTCTATCGCATTCGATGATAATCTCCTAAGCCTCGGAGGCGAGACGCACCGGATTCCCGAATCCCCATCGTGTAATCCGTCGTTACATGCGGTTAGAGGCGTTGGTTCTGTTTTTGGTTAGTAATATTAATAAAAGAAAACATTTGTTCATTGCTACTTCCAGTTTCGCCGCGGACGCGAACGATGAAACGTGGTGTCCATGTCGCATCCTTTCTGACGATAGCCGAACCCAGAGTGAAAGAGCGGAAGTCGCCCCCTGTGTTTCGAGAGAGCAGCGGGAAAGACTTTCTCCTTACGGCAAAAGGTCGTACGTATACTATTAATCTCACCTGGCTCGGTGGCGATGCGTCACATCCAGAATCCAGATAGATTACCGTAAATGGATTCCCAAACTTTTTGATACCCTCTGCTCTGACTTGTTGGGGGGATGTGGGTAGGGGTAGGGGAAAGGACGCAGCAGCAAAAACGCAACGCTTGTCAGGTGATAGCCCTATGCGGTCAGCATGATGCTGCTCGTTTCCCGTGGCAAGAAGCCCGGGGTTCAGAGATCGTCGAACCCGCATATACATAGGACTAGGCCCTACGTACGGGGCCTACGGGGCCTCTCTCGCGTGGGGAGGCGAACACGCATTGTCAGCATATCGTAGCTCAGGCATCCCGGTGAAAGTGACTCCCATCAGGCGGTGTAGGTAGATCAACAAGAAATCGATAATCTACTAGATGTTTCGATTCGCGCTTCCGGCGCCGAATACGTTACGTACGTACATAGACGGGGGTTATGGGTTATGTTGAGTGGAGTCAAGATTCGCGAGGCATGTTGTGCTTGGAGACCCACGGACGGGATCGCCGAGTTCGACAGAGGTCCGAGCAGCCCGGCCGCGGGATATGAAGGATCACTAGGTACGGCCTAGAACCTCGCGGCAGCAGTTCTAAAACTAAAGTAGCCATATGCCGGCAGGGTAATATCGTGAGAAGTTAGTGGCTTTGGCGATCTGAGTCAACCGCGAAAGGTAGGTCACATGGATCGCCATTGGAAACCCAGTCACGGATCGAACGTATAAAAGAAATAATAAAAAATAATAAAAAACGGCGATATCGGATCGCTCGTTTGGCATAAGGCCGCTCGTCCGTTCCTTTGGCAGCCGGGATGATGGCCCGATATTGACAATAAGTGATGGGCGTTTTTTTTTTTTTTTTTTTTTTTTTTTTTTTTTCAAAAATAGGAACAGCAAAAGGTATCGAAAATACTACTAAAAGCTGCGACATCGCAATTAGGATTTCGATGCCAAACTACCTAGGTAATTAGCTGCGGCTGATCCCGAGCCCTCCGTCGATGTGTTCGGGGTGATTTCGGAGATAGCACCCATGAAAACCGTCTTCAGCAAATGCACGTATGCAAAATTAAATAAGCCGCAGCTTCAAGGGACCCTCCTTAGCTCGGTTCCAGGGCTATGGTACCTACATATCCTAGGTATAATGGGTAATGGATACTGGATCGGTCGAGCGGGGGTGATGTCATGCCGTTAATAGAAGCAAGGTGTGTTGTATCGAGCCTTGCTTTTGCTGACAATTACTTAGGTATATGTTACTCACGTTCCCTATAGGGCGATCGATAATCGATAGGCCTAGTAGGGGTCTTCCATGCAGGGCAGAAGAAAGCGAGAGCCGGTAATCATCAGGGGGGTCACGCGTTACCGGTGCATTCGCAACCATACCTCGGCTCGGTAGCTAAACCAATGGGGGACAAAGGAGATTGGAATCGTCTATGTACGGGTTCTAAAATGCTACCTATTTTTTGGTTCTACCCCGACCTCACCGCTCAGCCCTGCTCGAGCGGCATCAAGTACAGCGTACAGGCTTCCCCGTTGCAACCCATGCGATTCATAAGCTCATGCAGTCATTGTCATCATTCGAAAGTCGAGATTTAAACGTCTTATTTGGCTTAGCGTATATTCGAAATGCGCGGTTTAGATCTCTTCGGCGATACCTTGGCCTCAGACGAAGTCCGTCTAACACATCCTTCCGATCGAAAATACCCGGGGTAGGCAGATGGCACATTTCGGGATCTCCTTCTTTCAAGCTTCCATGGGATCGGAGAAATCGAGCCGTTCTATGATATGCGCCTCGGCGGCGAATGTGGAATCTTTAATCGCCCATTTGCCCAGTTTGGCGAGTATCATGTTCTGGACCGATCGCATAGGGGGGACGTAAGGATGCAGCG
This sequence comes from Hypoxylon sp. FL1150, assembly GCA_022495205.1. Taxonomy (NCBI): domain Eukaryota; kingdom Fungi; phylum Ascomycota; class Sordariomycetes; order Xylariales; family Hypoxylaceae; genus Hypoxylon; species Hypoxylon sp. FL1150. Next base: position 56,530 of record MU376285.1, on the reverse strand, counting down.
CGGGTGTGTTGTCGGCCAGCCACATCATGAGGAGGCACGCCATGCAGCTCTGCGAAAAGGTCCATAGGTATGGAGAGCGTTTGTCCATCATTTCCACCGCATTGTAGAGGTAAGTGACGCAGGAATCGATGCAGGTCTGGCATTTCTCCAGCACGAGCGGCGTCTCGCTGTACGCATCGGGACTTAGAACCGAAGAGCTCGCCGGGGACTGACCTTCTGGCTGGCGGCAGGCTAACTGGAGAATGAACGGTCGGTGAATGATGTGCCTCGCAGCGTAATACCGAAGTCTGAGGACGCGAGCACGGTCATTTGGCAGCGGCATTGTCCCTTTCGGGGGTCGTAACCAATCCGGAATGGAAATGTACCACTCCTCCAATTGTCGGTTTAGCTCTGCCGTAAGACCTAAGAGTTTCTGAATACCCAGACTCTGCCAAGCCTGGTTTGGCCCTGTGGGCATGGCCGGGTTGGGGCTTGTCTGACTAATTTCGGGGCCGTATAGGGAGTTGTGTATACGGTTGAGAAGTCGGCGGATGGCGTGTTCGGCGATAAAGTAGATGGTGTTTTCGTTATCGGCGGGATCTGTGCTGTGCGGGAGTCGCATTCGGTCTCCTAGAGGTTCTATTCCGCTTCTAGGGACGTCGAGCTCGGCGATTCGATCGCTAGATGATCAATGTCAGCACATGTAACACAGCTTAGTTTTTTGACATGTCTCACCATTCGACGGTAAAGCATTGCCAAAATGTCCTCAATTCAACCTCCTCAAATTGCGCACTGGATAAATTGTGTTTACGACTTTCATACGTTAGCCCACGTCTTTAGTATCCTAAGGGGGTTGGCTACCTCTCGACAAGTGTAAGAAATATTCGTGATGAAAATTGCGCCATCTTCCAACTATGAAGGGGCCTTCCCAGGTGAGAGAAGTAGGAAGCGGCCAGCAGTAGAGCCTGGCAGAGGTTTATGCTTGGCCGAAAATCCCAGACCAGCTTATGCAGCATGATTCGCAGTGCTGGCTGAAAATACTGAAGGCCGAATGCTTCGTCGGTGTCGTATTCTCCCCCCTGGTCCGTACATAGAGTACCCAAGGCATAAACACAAAAACATATTGCAGTCCCAATCTCTTCCATTTTTTCTTCTTGAATCAGCTGAACCTGCCACGACTTAAACATGCTCGACGAGAAGATCGGATGATGAGGGTGGACATTCCGGAAGTAGTTTTCGGCTGCCGCATCTAGGGCGTTAAGGTCAAGGGATGGCCATATCAGTGGACTGTCGTAGAGTGTCCCTAGGAGTCCAGGTAATGGCAGTTTTTCTTCAATCTCAAAGAAGTAGTCCCTTGGGTAATCTCCGAGCAGATCAGAAACCCTAGGCAGGGCGAGGAGCGTGCTTGGTAGAGTAGCATGGCCCTTTGGGATCAAAAACTGCGGAGAGTCGAGATGCGGGTCTATCGCAGCAGACGTCGAAGGCAAATGCTCTGATTGCTGTTGGTATGTGGAAAAATAGTCGGCCTGGCTTGTTGGGTACGAAACAGGGCTGGATCGGGTGCTGAGTTGGTTTATCTGCTGGCTTTGATGTTCGAGTAGCGATTCTATTCGGGCAAGTCGATCGATAACCGCAGTGGGGCTTGCGTCCTCAACTCTATCACCCTGTGTTAGCAATAAACCGGCTCTTAGCCGCGAAGTCGGTCGAGATAAACACCTATCAAACGGCAGCTCCTTGTAGACGCAATCGGCGTTGGAGTCTTTGCAAGTAGAACATGGTTTCTTTCCGTCACATCTCCGTTTACGATGCCTACTCCACGTTAGGTGGGAACATGTTGAAATCAACTAGGGGTAAAATTAAGTACCTGCAGAAGTCGCAGGCAAGGAGAGCGCCTAGGACTTGGTAAGCTGCTGACCTAATAGGTGTTCGGGAGGACGGGGCCAGTCATACGTTTCCGTGTATAATTCATGTGGCAAAACCCAAGAAACTGGTTGAGAGGAGAGGCCCCCTGACTTGACTGTTATCTTTGAATTATCGTTTACGATGAATGTAAGCAATAACCAGGATAATAAGTCCTGGTAAACGAGCGCGTAAGTGCGGCTGCTTCCGTCGAACCCTGGGCCCAACGAGCTGACGTCTGGGATCCAAAAGCTTGGAAACGAAGGGTGATCCTTGAAAAGGCTGAGGAGGTGATAGCTGGGTATTAGGAAGTTAATGTCACAATACTGCTCATCGAATATTCTTCATGAGCTGTTTTGACTGCCACGCTCACACAGCGGGCTAATGCCGGACCAATCGTGCTGGTAACCTGGCCGCTGATCCTGACCAACGAGAAACTCCTATATAGATCTGAAGCATGGGATATCCAAATGCTCCAGAGTCATTTCTGCGGGAGATGCATCCCGTAATATAGCAGTCGTGCGGGAGGGACAACACTTGCTCAACCACTTGGGATATTTCGAGAAAGGAAAGGTTTAAGCCCCATAAGGGGCAAAATGGAACATCATCCACAGGACATGCTACTTACATGGGTGTTCAAGCATGACTAATTGTTGGGGAAGTATAACATGACAATATCAAGTGTAAAATACCTTTGTAAGATAGGTCCATATAGCTGGTACTCGAGGAGAGAAAAGATAGAACTAGGTACCATAAGAGAAAGAGACATACTTGGCGAGCACCATCCATGCTTAGATCAAGTGTACGTCATTAGACATCGTCCAGCTGTATCATATAAATATAGATACTAGATACTGATACTAGTTGCTATAAGAGGTTGCTGTCAAATACCAGGTAGGGCTTAGAAGGATGCAAGTCACCCTTGAGTCTTATTGTTAAGTTAGTTTCTAGAAGGATGTGGATAAGTAGGTACGTAGTATAGGGAAAGGTAGGATAGCATACCTATTGACTCCCCCCCCCCAAGAGTGTACGTACATACGGGGTACCTGTCCAAGGACAGTACCACACCGACTAGACCTAGACCACTGGAGTACATAATTCAGTTCCTATTTCAGCTCGACCGAGAAGCGGGTAACAGCGGGGCATCGCTGAATTTCTGAATAGGTGGGTTAGGCTTCTTAGGGCTGCTACGTCAGAATAAGCTGCAAGACGCCCTTTTCCGGTAATTATACATATGACGCTACATCTCAAGTACTCTCAAGTTACCAAGTCAGGAGACGGTTAATATATCAAGTGACCTGTCGATGATGCATTCCCGTATAGTATCTGACCTACCCAGTATTTTAATCAGCACCTTGCCCACCTTGAAGGGAAGATGCTGGGGTATAAACGTGGAAAGGTACCCAGATGATCTTCGGGTTGCATCTTTCTCGGATAGGAAAATCAATGAAAGGTATGATGCATCTATTCCACAACTCATAAAGACCTACCGCCAGTTGGTCTGACATACGACAGCATCAATGTGGGGGTATATACCTAGGTCGGCGTATGTAGGCGTATGTAGGCGTATGTGCATGTAGGTACCCTAGAAATTACCCAGGATGTAGGAGGTACCTAGGGCATATTTGCAAGGAGGTAACCTAGCTACATATTCTGCGAAAGGTGACAAATATCGTAGGATCGGTCGTCACTTATGATCCGTATCATGCGGTGTCTTTGCAGGACGAATAGATCGCAAATGATTACCTACCTTAGGTAGGATTAATATCTAGCTCTAGTCTCTATATGTCGATCGTATAGCTAAAGGTAGCATCAAGGCTGAGCTAGGAGATAGGAGCAAGGAACCAAGGTGTCGAGAAAGTTCGGGAATGGAACTTGAGGTCTCATTGTAGCGAAAATGTGTGTCAGCTTTTAACAAGTATGCCTACCATGTAGGTACCTACCTAAGGTACCACCCAAGGTCCCCAAGCGGGATTGAGTGGGGGGTTTGCTTCAAGGCTTGGGGTTTCGGCGATAATGTGACGTGTAACATGTTACAGCCATTTTTGTCGTTACCTCCCTATAAGTATAGTGGACTTTAATGCTCCGTTAGCAGGTACGTGCCCCTTAGGTATCCCCCCAGGATCGTTACAAATCCCGTCCCCCCCTGCATGCAAGATAAAATTTTACCTAACCGACCTGTCTTCTATCCTTGTGCAACGTGAGAAATATATCCCTAGTGTATCCCCGATGCAGCCAACCCGATTACCGTAGGAACAGCCTCAGTCGGGATCGCTGTCGCCGTGTTTCGGGACATCACGGCCTCGGCCTGATTGAACGTCAAAGCTTAGGAATGCCGGAGGAACGACAGGCCTAGTTTTTCTCAACGCCGCCAACGCCCGGGTCGGCCGGCATGGCGACGGATGTTTCTTCTTCAAGACCAATCGCCAGATTCCAAATAATGCTCCAACGCGCCGAGGTGCGAACGCGTTACCAAACATAGCCATGCCGCTGCAACTATTTGAACACGGTCGTATCCCATACAGCCAACCTCTCTTGTTCTCTCTTTTCATTGCAAGAAACATGGACTCGGCTGGTCAAGGTACATTGGATCCATCTAGCTCAGATCTGTCCGGAGATTCGTGGATCATCAGCGCTACCCCCTCTAGTCTGAGTCGTAACCCTGAGTCGTATCAAAGGCCAGTCACATACTCTCTATACAACCCTCTATACTTTAGCAATTAGTAACAAAATTCACTTTCTCTTTTTGCCACTCCTCTATTATTCATTTAATCATTTTCTTCATCGTTGCCGTTCTTATTCCGTCCTCCTTCGTGGTATATCGTCACTGCCTGGACACTACATCACCGTTGCTGAGAAATCTACTTCGAGCATTTACCGTATCTAGCCACGTCGTATTCTGACGTTCAGATGTGGCACTTCTAATTGAAATACCTGATGACTCCCAGGTCACAAGGCTGATAAGCTGCACTGGTCTTTTTCATGATTCTTCTACTTACCCCTAGAACCTACGGACGCTAACCTGAAGGCAAGTACTAGATAAGCTCGGGTTACAGAGAGCCACAAGCAAGGCAACGCTGCAGCGGCAAGGCCCGACGATAGAAAATGGACTAGCCGGCTTAGCTGTTCGGGCAGGTAATAGGGGAATATCTGTCTTTGACGGAAAAGCCGCTCGGTGTGATTAGGGTCAGCTATGGATATAAGACCAAGTCTCTTACAGACGGGATCAGATGGCTCCACCGTGGCCATCCAATATGGAACTCGGATGAGCGTCACTTCGTCCGGTATGGGAGATATCACACCGGCCAGCTATTGGAGGGAGTAGGCGCTATGAGCGTTTCAAGGTGGTATATAAGGCGATCGCCAACGGACCCCCTTGGGGGACCTTAAGGGCCTAGGAGGTACGGCGGCCAACTAGGACGCACAGCGAGGGAAATGTTTTCTTGAGGTATATTATCGAATACGAGGTCAGAGATTACCTCACTTCTTTAGAACTTTCCATCTAGGTCGCGGATATCCTGCTAAGTCTCGTTTTTACGTCAACGCCCTCCTATCTCGATCCAATAGTATGGGTTCTCTGCCGTCACCACTCGTCTTCGTGACGTTGGCCAACTCTGGTACACATTCCCTCACCGCCATCTTATGAATTCAAACGAGTGACTTGTTGCAGTCTCCCTAGCCGACTTCGGCTACGACCAGGTTAACTTACCATCCGCCACCCTCTCTCCCATGCCCGGGTACGATTCGCTCACGCCAGGGGACATTTGCTGGCGCTCTGATATCTGCTGTTTTCATCGCAACGTTCCCGGAAACCAAGGACCCAGCCGTCTCGGGCATCACCTCGAGCTGCTTCTCTGTGGGTCATGAAACGTTCGACATTGCTACCTAGTCGCACATGCTGACCTCTGCATGGAGCTCGGTGCTTTCTTCGGCTGTCTTGCATCCTTCCTGCTTGGTGATAGGCTCGGTCGGAAGATGACTATCTACGCTGGCCTCGCTGTCAACGTTGTTGGCACAGTCTTGCAGGTTGCAGCTTACCATTTGCCTCAGTTGGTCGCTGGCCGCTTGCTGAACGACTTTGGTAGTATGTTTTATTCGCCCCTTGGAGGCGAGTTGCCGTAGTCTCTTTTTAGCCTTGCCCATTCGATGGGCACCCTTATCCATTTCCTCGGGAACCCCTGATATCCTATGTGCCGTCGGGGATCGCTGTAGGCGCCCGATACGTGCTAATCCCCTTCCTTCTACTAGGTATCACATCGTCAACTTGCCCCGTGTTCGTAGCGAAGGTCTCGCCATCTCATATTAGAGGAAAACTAGTCGTGCTAGGGTCCTTGTGCAATACCGTAGAATTCTGCGTAGCCAACTGGATGACCTACGCCTTTTTTGACAATAGCGGCCCATTTCAGTGGCGGTTCCCGGTGGCTTTCTAACTCGTATTCTTGGCCGTTGTTGTCGTCATTTCGCTGGTTGCGGTCGAGTCGCCACGATGGCTTCTGACTCAAGGAAGACTTCGGGACGCCCAAGCCACGCTCGCTCGGCTTAGAGGAACGGAGAATATCCTGGATGATACGAAACTAAATGACTAACTCAGGTCGATACAGAAGGCGCTCCAGGAAGAACAAGAAGCTCGTGTGTCTATTAGAGACACTCTGCTGTGTAGAGACTCACTGCGGAACCTCCACCGTCTGGTACTCAGGCAAGTCGCTTATTACCATTGGCGTCGAGCGAGCATCCACTACTATATCTATTGACACGTTTGATGTTACGGAACGCAGCTGATGCAGCAGTTCACCGGCGTGAATGCCTTGGGTTATTACCTTCCCACCCTCTTGGTCGAATCCGTTAGCGTATCGAGCGCATATGCAAGACTGCTAGTCGGGGCGAACGCTAGTCTCTATCTCGGCGCCGCTTTTATCTGTCTCATCCTCATCGACCGAGTCGGACGACGAAAGTAAGGTCACGTCACCCCCTATAACAAATCGTGTCTCCAATCGGCTAATCCCCCTGCGCCACCCACATAGGCTCATGATGTACGGCTCCGTCGGGACTGGGTTTTGCTATCTCGTAGCGGCAGCAACCCTGAAAGAGGCGGATCTCCACCCGGAACGCAAGGCAGCCCTCGGCAAAGAGACAGTCGCCATGTTCTTCCTCTACTACTTTTGCTACGGAACCAGCTTCGCCAAGGTGCCCTGGGTCTACAACTCCGAGATCAACAGCCTCGGGTTGCGCGTCAGGAGCGCCGCCGCTGCTACCGCGACGAACTGGATAAGCGGGTTCGTCATCGTGCAGTTCACCAAGGTCGGAGTGGACAATCTCGGATGGGCACTCTGCCTCCGTATGAACCCGCGTCGCCAGCGAGGGAGCTGCCATGACCGACTTGTACGCGTGGAACAGTCCTTGCTGGATTCTGTTGGTCATACCTCCCTATCGTCTTCCTTATCTGCCCGGAGACGTCACATCGAACGCTCGAGGATATGGACAAGGTATTTAGGCGCTGTGGGGGTTTGTTCGTCTTTAGAGATGCCGAACTGACGCAGCGAAGCCGTCCCAAGTCACTTGTCGAAGCGGAGCAGAGAGGTATCAGGGAGGCATCTACGACGGGGTGATATACTATAGGCGCATTGCCGGAACATGAGAGGTTGCTTGCACGTTAGGATTCTATATGCTGTCTACTTGAAGTATGATTCGCAGACGATTCATCTAGGTAGTCCATCCATAACAAGGAAGTATTTCCAACGAAGGCTTATTCGCAAGCTTGTCGACCTTGAGTCACCATACCTTAGATTCCAGTCAATGCGAGTATTGGTATTAATTTATGCTTTGGGGGCCCTTTACTACCACCTTCGTGATACGTACTTCACACATGTATTGATTATGGTAAGTTTAATTCATAACTTACAATCTGACTACATCATAGAAACGATACTAAATTTGAATTGAATACCTCATATGATTTCCTTCCACTGGGCTCTCGAGGACTGGGCTGGTGCTGCTAGAAGGTAAACATCTGGGAATTAACAAGTTGCTTTCTGGGCAAAGGGGTTCGATTCCCCTTCCGGCCAACAATTTTTTTCCCTCTTGGTCTTTTTTTTTTTCTCTTACTACCTCATCTGCCTACCTAGGTAGGTAGGCAGCTAGGTTAGATAGGCAAGTACATACCTAATAAAACGATGCGGAAATTCGAACGTGCCTCGAACCCAACTTTATTTATGATTCTCCTAATAGTGATACCCACGCCAAGTGTTGGGGGTTATAGAGCACTGTGGCGAAGGTGCGAGGCAGCCTATGCCTATATTATCTACATAGGCAAGAATGCCAACCATCCCGAACGAATATGATACGTTCTCCGGTCATTATACTTACTTTACGGTAAGATGATGATGGTCTTTCAAGGGCGGATGTTATATCAAGTCAATATGCATAAGCAGCAACAAGTAATTGTTCAGTGAACGCGGGCGAACTTGGCTCTACATTAGACCTCATATAGGAGCTTACTGCGGTGCGTAACCCACGAAAACTTAAGATGAGTGCTGATACCGGATAAAAGCCGTCGGTATTACTGTCCTGATGGCGAGCGAAGAATGGACTGAATTATATCGACAAGCTTGCCCTTTACGATGACAGGTAGGTGAGTAAACCTTTCGATTTATGTATGAATATTCGCAACGCCCATAGCTGGTGGACTTGAAAGATGTCCATATTATTTATATTTACTAGTAAGCCTAATTTCTCATTTGGTTGATGGGGGCTAAACGATGAAGTAGGCAATGATATCGACCAAGGTTGTTAAATATTCTAGCCTTTGCAGAGATACATTCGGGATGTGTCTATTCCAGCAGCCCCTGACGAACTGTGACCACGCCTCTTTTGTCATATTAGTACATTCACTAGTTCACAAGATGGACAAACCATGGCTTTCCCCAATCTGAAAACCGTCTTCCAAAACGCCGACAACCCATTGACGGATTGTGAATGCTTTCTTACACTGATACTCCATCGGTAACTGGATGTAGGCCAAAGTACACCTTACGCTGCGCCGAATGCGTCTGCCTTGCCTGATACGAGGAGACCGATGATCAAACCGAAGAGACCTAGGACAGAACTGAAGATTTCGATAACGAGGATTTTGACGAAACTGGTGGAGAACATTAGCATATCATGTAGCCAAAGACAACAAGCTGACACGTACAGTGTAGGGTCAGCAGCATCCGCCAGAGCAGCACCGCTGCCGTTGATACCAACAGCAATACCACAGACCAAGTTGCACCCTCCAACCGTCAGTCCAGCCCAGAACAGGGCATAACCGGTATAGTAGCTGTTCGCGTCGAATAGTTCCGCGTCGTCGACATAGCCGACCAGCGAGGAAAAGACGATGGCCATGATAACACCGTAGATGGCGACGACTTCGCAGAAGATAATGGAGATCAGGTTCTTGGTTCGGATTCGTGGGGCTTTGACGCCGGCACCGAGGATGGACGAGCCGGTGATGAAGATACCCCTAGACACATCGTCAGCCATGCCGCCCTCAAACTCTAATGGATATTGGATATTAGATCGGAGGATATATCGTACCAGGCAGCACCGACAACTGATAGGCCAATGCAAAGTGCAATTCCGAGATCCGCCCAGACATATGGAGATACCGTTTCGAGGAAAGCGCCAACCTAAGTTATGATCAGAAATCGTCTTGTTTTCGCGATTTGGGAATCGAAACGAACATTAAAGGACTCGCCGCTACCGGTGAACAGCATATCTGTCACTAGTTAGCCATCGCTGTTTGTAACCCGATACCCCCCCCCCCTGGTCCATTCGCTTCACGTACAAAGTCCAACGATGGTAAGGAAGGAGGTAAGACCTCCGGCACCATACGTTAACGCGCCCATCTTGATCGGATCGGATGTATTTTCGATAATTGAGTAGTTGAGTGGGATGTTTCAGGTGTTCCTAGCGGGCATCGAAGCAGCTCCGTTGAGCTCAAGGATAGAAATCGCGATTGACGTTTTGCTAGGCTGCCGTTTCTGCAAGTCCCAAACCTTACCTAACCTTAGTCCGAGACACGCGGCCCGACCTAGCTCCGATAATATTGACCTCGTGGACCCGCTCACTTTATGCAATTGAGCGTCCCATTCGACTAGCAGCTATATTACATAATCCATAATGAGTCAATGGGTCAATGGAATGAATGGAGGGGCATGGCAATTGCAAAGCATGGAAGCTACAAAAAATTGAATTTGAGCCCCTCATTCGACTTCACACCTCTTTGGCACTTTATACCCAATTTCTTGACTTCTTTTCTGCGACACCATTTCGAGTCGCAGTCTAACAAAAGACCACCAAGCTGTCACTACATCGCATCCTACGTCCTCTTTCACGAGGCTTTTCCTTCCGAACCTTCACCATGGCCGCCCTCGAGTCCCAGAAGCTCACCCCCACCGAGGAGACGGAGGTTCAGCAATGGATCACCACCTCGGAGCGCCTCAAGAGCTCTCCCTCCGATACCTCCATCCTCGACAAGCTCAACTCCCACCTGACGTCTCGCACCACCCTCCTCGGCACCAAGCCCTCCAAGGCCGACGTCGCCATCTACGAGTCCCTGGCCCCGGCCGTCAAGTCGTGGACCCCCGAGCAGCGCACCGGCGAGCACGGCCACCCTCATATCCTGCGACACCTCGACTTCGTCCAGAACTCGGGCGTCTTTGGCCTCAAGGTCGACGACGCGGAGAAGGTCAAGGTCGACCTTGACGAGGTCCTCTACGTCAAGCCTCCCGTCGACGCCAAGGCCGAGAAGGAGCGACTGAAGAAAGAGAAGGCTGCTGCTACTGCTGCGACAGCTGCCGGCGGCGAGGGTGGAATCACTGCTACGCTCGTCGACCGGACAAAGGCGGTAGCCGAGACGGTCGTAAACGCAGCCGTTGAGGCCAAGGACGTGGCCGCGGCGGCGGTCGGCGTCGCCACCGAGAAGCCCAAGAAGGAAAAGAAAGAAAAGGCCCCGAAGCCCCAAAAGGCACCTGCCGTTACCACGCCGCCTTCGCCTCACCTGATCGACCTGCGAGTCGGTCACATCCTAAAGGCCATCAAGCACCCGGAGGCGGACAGTCTGTACGTCTCGACCATCGCGATGGGCGATAAGCCGGGTACCGACGACACGAGCGAGTACGAGGGCCAGGTCTGCCGGACGGTGTGCTCGGGCCTGAACGGCCTGATACCCCTGGAGGAGATGCAGGACCGCAAGGTGGTGGTGGTGGCCAACCTGAAGCCCGTCAAGATGCGGGGGATCAAGTCGTGCGCCATGGTCCTGGCCGCGTCGCCGAAGCTGAAGGAGGGCGAGGCGGATGACCACAAGGGCCCCGTCGAGCTGGTCGCGCCGCCCGAGGGCGCGCCGGCCGGCGAGCGTGTGACGTTCGAGGGCTGGCGGGGCGAGCCTGAGGGCGTGCTGAACCCCAAGAAGAAGGTCTGGGAGACGTTCCAGCCGGGCTTCACCACGACGGACGACCTGGAGGTGGTGTTCGACGGCAAGCTGGTTAAGGAGGCCGGCAAGGAGGAGGTCGGGAAGCTGACCACGGCGAGCGGAGGCGTGTGCACGGTTAAGACATTGAAGGGAGCTACAGTACGATAATCGCACAACATCATAGAGGAAGAACTAAAGATTTAGAGACGATAGACATCAAATCAAGCTGAATTCCGATCTATGGAAGGCTATTTTCCCTTTCCTTTCCTTTCCTTTCCTTTCCTTTCCTTTCCTTTCCTTTCCTTTCCTTTCCTTTCCTTTCCTTTCCTTTCCTTTCCTTTCCTTTCCTTTCCTTCCCCCCACTACTAACTCAAGTGCCTATTTGCTGAAGCATTGTCACAGACTAGGTTAATTGGTAGGAGTGTTCCACGGCGGCGTTACGATGGTCTCGGCTGTGATCGTAGGGGTGCCTTCGCAGCCCGTGGTGTACGTGATCCACTCCGTGGGCACGGGACAGTCGGCGCAGGTCGGGCAGGCGCCGGTCGACTGGTACGATGTCGTCGTCTCCGGGCAGCAGTCGGTAGCACACGGCACCGTGACGCTCGACACCTTGATGTACAGCGGACAGATGGCGTCGGTGGGCGGGGGAGGGCATGATAGGGTCGGGCAGGTTGCTGTTTTTTTTTTCATTAGTGTCAGCAATTAGGACCAATGAAAGAAGACATCTGTAGGCTATAAGGTAGGTAGGTGGGTCAGGAAAACTTACGCGAAGGTGCCTCCCGGGTGTACGTATAGCACTCGTGTGTCTTGACCGTGGCCGTCGTGTGCGGGAAGTCGTCGAACGTCGTCGAGCACGACGCCGGGATCGACGATGACACCGGAATGATCGGGCCTCCCTGCGGCACTGCGGCGGCGAGGTTGGCGGCGGCGGCCAGCAGTCCGGCGACGCCGGCGAGCAGAGTACGGGGTGAGAACATCCTTGCGGGATTGGGCCTGTCAAATTTGGAAATTGAAGGTCTTGTTGCGGGAAGCTGGTATTGCAATTGAAAAAAGGTGTTGTCGGGAGGAGCTCAAGCTTATTTATATATACCTAGTGTATTTATTTATTCATTTACATGTTTGCGATAAGCCGTTTGCTTCGCAATTCACTTTACCATTTTGCATGGCTACTTCCCCCGTACGTCACTTTATTACCCCTTGCCCTTCTTGTGTTTTTTTCTTTTTCTTTTTCTTTTTCTTTCTTGACTCCTCTCCCGCCAAGCCTCATTGCCAGGAAAGCACGAGGTCGGGCGGAGGACTTTGTGAGCCAAGACTTACTTGAGGCCCGGGCTGACATGAATATTGATCAGAACCAGAAGAGGAGAGGGGGGAGGACGAAATCCTTGCTCCGTTCGCTCTCTCTCAAGTGAGATGAGGCCCTTTCGAGTCGCACAAGAAGAGATTGCGAGAAGATGGCCGATCCTTACTTAACCCCTCGGACCCATCTGACACCTGATGGCGCCGCCCCAGCGTCCTGTTCCAACCCGGCTCATCCTTTCCGAGCGGCGCTGGCAGTCACGTTAACCTGAGATGACAGGATGGAAATCGAGCTGGGCGAGCCGGTAAGAAGCAAAAAAAGGGGTAAGCCTTCCATTGCCGTAGGAGGTAATAATCGACCATTTTAGGCTATCGGCGGTCTTTTTTCAGATCGCCTGACCTCAGCCCGTCAGCCTTACCGACCAACATACCGTACGAATAGGTACTGTACATACCTACTTCGTACCTCCCACCCAATCCACCAGATCGCACCGAACCGAACCTCGTATCTCCTCTTCCTTCCCCTCACCGCAGAATAACCTAGCCCGGCTCGGCGGAGGGGGGATACGAGGCAATTGCATGCCTACCTAGGTATCTAAGGTAGGCGCATGCCTACCTAGGTATCTAAGGTAGGCGCTCGTCGGCGGCGTTCCGGGCCCTTTGCCATGTTCCCAGCCAGCTCCAGCTGATTCGGTCTGTCGTGCTTTAAGCCCGCGGGCCCCGTCAAGCCTCAAACTCACCGAATCCCCTCATACCGTCGTAACTCGCAGGTAACGGTGAGTTAACATTTAGGTAATTCGTGCATCTGGGCAGTCGAAAGAAAAGAAAAAAACAATTCCGTGGTCTCCGCTGGAAAGGGTTTGTTGAATTATGACGTGTCTAAAAACACGGGGAGATAGACCTATACGACGTACATATATTTCTTCCATAACGAAAGAGAGAGGATATAGGTAGGAACTATCCATCCGGTATTTTGGATCTCATCATTTCCTACGTTCTCGCAGCCAACCAAAGGTCAAGAGCCTAATGTAGGCGTGCCAAGGAGAACTGGCGGGCAGGCGGGCAGGCGGGATAGCCTCAACTCTCCCCGGGGTTGCATTGCGTCTCTCGCTCGAACCAAGTTCTCGGTCGCTGGTGTCTAGGCCTTGGTTCGTGTTACCCTCAACTCGTCAGCCGTCATGCTTCCAGGCCTATTAGCCTATTAAGACTTTGTGTGACGTGATGAGACGGAAGTGTCGTCGATGTGTTACAACACCTAATAGCCTTTCCTAGCTCTGTCATCATCATACGAGGTTATGTACGGGTCCACGGAAAAGACGAAGTTGTTTGTCTCCTGTCTCTTTGTCAGGTATACTCCTTTGGAATTAAGGCAACCCGTATTGTTCTGATCGATGAAAGTATTTGTAATATTTGCAAGATTGTTTGCTGCTGCTAAATTGTACAACATTGGAGTGGATGGCTCTTTAGAGTATGTACACATCCGTCCCGACCTCCTGATATGTCCGGCGGCCGATTCCCCCCTCTCCCCAGCCCATTCTCCTCCCAAGTATGTACCTTACTATACAGATTGATACAAAGGTCCTGTATAGATTTACAGTTGCCCCTTCTATTCTATGCCGCAAGCCACTTTTTTCCCCAGACACCGGATGATGCATACGCTGATAAACATGGAATATCATGCTTCATAACGCCGTTATTCCTTAATTTCATCAAAGACTCGATCACGAGAAGAAGTACTGACTGTCTTTGAGTTGTGACACATCAAAGTCGCCCTGAAAACACTCGTAAGCATCATGTGGTGTCGGTCGGAGGGGATATTGCACTGACCTTCTTGGGAACCTCGGGGAACGTGAGAGGCATCCATAGACTAATTCCCACGGACTTGGATTTCGCCCTGGCCTTCTTCTCAGCTTCTCTGGCTACCCTTCGCGCGTCGCCCGTGATGTGCGCCTCAAACTGGTTTACGTCTAACATGGATTGCAAGTCACTCGTGTCCTCAGGGTACGGCCTGGTATTGTCGTCCGGGACACCTGAATCAGCGCTTAACTCGCCTTCTGCTTCATCCAGCACTGCTTCCATCGTATCTACCGCATTTTCTCCGGGAATATTCCCCAATCCCAGACTTTCCATCTCGTCAATGGTTGATAGGGGTTGTGTGGCTGACATCTCATCGAAGATGCTCGCCGGAGTCACCATTTCCCGACCCTTCTGAACTTCCTCGGGGTCTGACGACATCAATAACCGTAATCTCTCGCCCTCTTCCAGTAGCTCGGCTTTTAAACTTATATTCCTTTCTTTCCGTAGTTTCTTAATTCTGGCTTCGGCTGGAGCATTCCGTTCAAGGTTGCACAAATAGACCGAGCCCTTGTATCTGGCTTCGAACTCGGATAGAAGGCGCCCAATCACGTCGTCGCTATGTATCTTGATAAAACAATCGCGCAAAACACGGTTCATCACGTCGATATCGGCGGCATGAGTCCAAAACGAATCGTGCACGGCCGCGAAGGTAAGGTTGAGCTCGTCGCATTCCAACGCAGACAACAGCATGTGACTTGCGTCTAAAGAGTGGATAAAGTTAGGAGGGAAAGCCTGCAACTGTTTTCGTCGGTTCACAGGATCGGAGCGCTCAGGCGTGTGCAGGTTGAGATCTTGTAGGGATGTGGCAATAACCCGAACTTCGCTCTTACGGTATGGCTGCACAACCGGCATGCGGAGGGGGGTTGTCCAGATAAGTGTCGAATTAAACTGGCTGATGATATCTTCAATATGCCTCTTCTGCTTCGTGCCGCGAAGACTTGAGCTATGCTTTTTGGTGGGACCCGCGTCTCCATTGGCAATTCGTTCGATCTGCTCCGGAGTGAGGGCGCGGCAGATCCTTCCCGCGCACTCTCCAAGCCAGTACTGGATATCATGAGCACCACGGAACATAGTGGACAGAGCCTTGAAAATCTTGGTGGCAACATAAGAGGCGAGCATGGGCGGCGGTATGCCTGTTTCTTCCTTGAGATTCGGATACGCTGCTTCAAGTTGCTTCAAAACTTGAGCTTTTGCTCCAACGAAAGTGACACCGTAGACATTTGTCATGACAGTCTGCTTCACCACCTTTCTCGTTATTTTGCCATCAGCTGCCTTTGCAAAGATGTTGTCTTCCTTTAGCTCGTCCGCAATGGTTTGTTTTACCAGCTCGGCTACTGCAGAATATACGTCTGCGGGACGGTCTCCGGGCAGGAGGTTCACCTGCTGGGCGCCCCAGACATCACCACCAAGGGCGGCATAATGCTGTAGTCCGTTGCACGTGCCATCCTGGTGAACCGGAAGGTGGGAGACGTACTTGACAGGGTCAGGAGATTCCAGAGCCGCCTTAAGTTCAAAACAAGTCGCCAGGCATTGCCAAGCATCTTCGGCTTGGAGCCACCAACGATCCCCGGTAAGAGGATTGGTAGCAGAGTCGTAGATCTCCTTCAGATGGTCCGTTGCGAACTGTTCTCTTTCCTTCAAACTGGCCTTGTCGTACCCGAATACGTTTGCTAGATGAACCTTGAGCCACCGTAGCCCATTTTCACCTAGCTCTTTTCCTCTAGCAAAATAAAGTAGGCCTCGAACGTGATCTGCTCCCATATGGTTGAGATAAGTCGGGATGGGATAAGCGCGTCCTCGAAAATCCATGTTGTGTGGGAAATAGAAGGTCTGGTCTTTGAAGGCCCTGGCGATTTCGAGTTGAAAATTCATGAAGCAGCGTTCCGAGTGTAGGCCCGACTTTTCGTTTTCCACAGCCTTAACGGCCCGTACCCACTCTCGTCGCTGCAAGGGGTTGTCGGACGGCTCCGGTTCCGGGGGCACGGGGATTTGAGGATCTAATGGCGGTATGTTGGCTATTTCTTTGCCGCTGTTCCACGCCTCGAGCATCACGTTGAAGACGTTACGATTGATTCGCCATCCCGTCCGGCCGAGGACATCCAGCCCTTTACTGACTTGCTCCATATCGCCCCTTTCCATGGCTGCTTCAGCATATATCCTTTGGTCCTTCTCGCCGTGCTTGACCCGTACGAGCTGAGCGGGATACTCAATGAAGCCCCCCTTATCGAATTTTGTCCATGGTTCTGGGTCGACAAGCATGGGTAGGTGTCTCGCGAGGAAATCGCCGCGGGGTTCTCGCTTTAGAAGTTCAACTAGGAACTTATTTGGCATAATGAGGCCAACCTTCCTGCCTTTTCGATTTATCGTAGTATGCGCCATCGCAGGTTGTCTCTGACTGACGAGCGCTTTGGTCTCGGGGTGCTCACGGACTACGTTCACCTTTGCTGTGTCTATGAGAGCGCTCAGCAAGGCGACGCCAACCTTGGTTTTGATCAGTACAGGCCATGATTTGATCTCATAGATAGATGGCTCCACAATGTTAGGTTTTGCCTCGGCTTGGGCCGTGGACTGGACTGTCGAGGAGTCCATTGATGTCCCTTCCTTTCGGCGAGCAATTGCTTTGCGAGCCTTGTACTTCGACTCTAATTGCTCGTGTCGTAGTAGGTGTTTAATGTCATCTTCGACGGCCTTAGACAGCTGAGTGAGTAGGAGCGACAGTTGAATACCCTTATCAGCGCCTGAAGCTGAGATGGCATTAAGGACACCCAGAATTGTGACTGCGGCGAGTCTCGTCGGATTTGATTGACTCAAAAAAGGTGCATATAAGCATCGATCCTGATCCTCTGCATTTTTTCGTTCGCGCTGTTCTGACTCTTTAAACAGAGAAAATTCTTCTTTCAACTTGCGTTCCAAGGCGTAATGCCATTCGTACAGTTGTGAGTTCAGGGCATTCGTAGACAATGACGAGTTCAACCCCATTTTCATCAGGGCTCGGTTTTCTTCTTTCCATCGGGCGACCGCAGAATCGACGCAATCTTTCTCTAGTCGAGCCTGAACTTCTCGGCGCTCGGCAAGCGACAACTTTGAGATGTCCACGCCCTCGATCTTGGAAAAGAAGGACAGAATGCCACGCAACGATTTAAGGCCCAGTCCCTTTTGCGGCACGGCCATGACTTCGGGGACGTCGTCTTGTTCGGGTTTCGTTTCAAAAAGGCTGGCTATTTGGGTTGGACTCGCTTCTTCAGTTGGTAAATGTGGTTCCTCCTCTGGCAGTGGAATTTCCCAGTCATCTAACAGCCGAGAGGCGGGTTGGTAGATACTTGAAATGACACCGAAATCTTGTTGATTCAGGATATCGACTTCGCTTAATACTTGATATATGGCGTCATCATCTGGAAGCATGCCCATGTACCGGGTTACGAGCCTTTCCAGTCGCGATCCTTGGGCCGATAGAAGCGAGACTTTCAACATGCAAGCGACCGTTTCGGAGGTCTGAGGTAATTCTTTGCTTCTGATATGTAGTTCGTACCATTGGTGAAGGGATGACGCCCATTCGGAATCTGGCTGCTCGAATGCTTTATCAATGGCTGCGCGGAGGTATTGGTTATGAAGCGCGATGAGATGGTGGCTTGGAATAGGTTTGTCACTGAGCCGTGTGAGCACAAGAGCCGCTCGATCCAACTTGCCCACTTGCAGGCAGGCGTCAAAAACCGACAGCATCTCGTCAAGGCCGCCGGGTACACCCTGTATGCTTCTCGTGCGTGGGATGGGAGTTTTGTCGAGCTTGAGAAGCAACGGAGCAGAGGGGTCGAATGGTCTCATGTCGGAAAGCCGAGGCCGAGGCGATGGGTGCACATAGCTATTCGAAAAAGGGATCTCATCTTGTCGTAACGGATCGCTTATGGCCGTTGCTAGAGATCTTTGGAAAGTTGGCCCGTAACCGTCGTGTGGTGTATTCCCCCTCCTTAGTGGCAGCTCGGGTCTAGCTGTTAGGAATATGCGGCTTGAGGGACGGAAGGAGTGGATGAACGGAAGCCTGGCAACCAATTGAGGTCTATTTGTTGGACTGATTCGACGCAGGGGAAGGCTTCGTCGAGCCGCAGGTGGTCGCACGAGCATTGCGACGGTTCGGAGGGTATCACGAGATGAAAAATAAAGGAATGGTGGTTCTGAACAGACTCGTGCGGCCGCCGAGTGAGAATTATTATTATAACATGAAGCCGGTAAAATACCTAATAATTCGAGAATGCAACGCCCAGCTCTAGAAGTACAGAAACCGACCTGTGCACAAGAGAAGATAGAGAAGACTGTTGAAAGTCGAGATGGATGAGGCGAGCTCTAGGGAGGGTCCAATTCTAAATTTTTTTTGCCTTTGCGAAACGCTAAGATAGTCGATAGAACTCGATAGGCGTTGAGGGGAACCAGCTATTCTCATTGGCCTGACCCTCACATTTGCCCCAATGGGCCCCACATAACCTCAACGGTCAGAACGGTCTCCTTTAAGTACTAAACCCGAAGAGCAACTAGTCAACAGTTTTATTCTTATACCGGATTTAACCCGGATCCATCTGATCCATTCATCTCCATCTCTCGGCGGCCGTCATTTCTAATCTATGAAATTCTATATGTGATCTCATCGATGAGTAATCCGGCATGATCTCTTTGAGGTGAAAGAGTAAAGGGAGAATTCATTTCGGACGATATAGATCAGACGACGACATGGTAGTTCGACATGCTTTAACGACGGCGGGATGCTCTCATTGTCGATTAGTTGCTCTCAAGCTTTTTGCTAGCCCTGCAAAGTCTCTACACATGGTAAGAGCAAGTTCGTTTCAATGCCGGCCCCGACCGGCCAAAGTGGCGCCTATTCGAGTTTATTCGTCTGGACCAGTCCGGCACGAATATGGAGATAGCAAAGAGCCAGCCCAAGAAGTCTCAGAAGAGGATACCACATCCAAAGTCCAAGGACAGGACCAGGTTATTCCAGAAGACTCAACTTCAACCGACGTACCTTGGTACCTCCAAGTTGAACCTCCGAGACATGTAGCCTCTATTGAACCGCCACCGCTGCCAGAGGTTCCCTCCGGCTCCCCTGCGATAGTGGGTTCATTGCTGGAATATGTTTCAGAAGAATTGGGGCTTGACGAACTCTCTCTGTTGGATCTTCGAGAGATAGATCCTCCGGCAGCATTAGGACCGAATCTTTTCATGCTGTTCGGCACAGCGAGAAGTGAGCGCCATCTCAACGTGTCTGCTGGACGTCTGGTACGATGGTTGCGGGCGAAGCATAGAGTGTACGCCAACGCTGACGGCTTACTCGGGCCGAATGAACGAAAACTCAAGCTACGGAGAAAAGCTAAGCGGGCGAAGCTGTTAGGAAGTACCGAAGAGAATGACGATGACGGTATTAAAACCGGCTGGGTTTGCGTGAATTTAGGGACCATCGGTCGTGGCAACGAAGAGTCTGCTGTGATTGCGGAGGATGGGCGTGTCGCCGGTTTTGGCGTGGCCCAGGAGGGCTCTACAGTTGTCGTTCAAATTATGACCGAGCTTCGAAGAGCCGAGATGGGTCTCGAGGCATTATGGAAACGAGCTCTCGGCCAGTCAATTTCTGAAGCCCCTGAATCGGAAACTGCCAAATCGGAAACTCTACATCCGTTAGAAAAGGCTATCTTGTCCAACTCGCGTCCACCGGTAATTTCTAGGGATGGCCATTTCAACGACACCTCAAGAAGAACGCCGTTCGAACAAACACGCTCTTATTCGACCCGGCAAGTAGCAATCCAGGATACTTCACAACCTAATCCAGTATTCGATAGTGATTCGAAAAAGTCTCTTGAACAGGCTTTGAAATTTGATGTTCATCGGAAAAGAAGCCTCCTGAAATTGCTACGGGCTCGGTTGGACACCCCATCTCCATTCTCCTTTGATGCCTTGAATCAGCATGAGGATGCGAACCCATTCCTTCGGTTATCCAGACTTGCATGCCAGGGCCTTCCTCCAGATGAGACGTGGGGATTTCGCCTCAATATTCTAACCAAGTTGGACGAGTTCAAGAATATTAACAAAACCGAGGCTTTTGATGATGTACCGAGTCTATTTGAAGAGATGAACCTCTGTGGCATTGAAATCACGCGACAACAATGCCTACAGCTTTTGGCTTGCATTTACAACTCCAATATGGGCGAGTTGACAGAGCAATCTCAGCTCGCCCTCCAACTTTTGAGAACTATGCAGCAACGTGGACAACCGGTCATTTCCAATGACATAATCGTCGCCATTATCGAGGGAGCAGCTCGAACTGACGACAGACTCGGATCCGAGGAACAGTCAGGACTTGTACGGCGATTAGAAAGCCTGTCACTACAGGCGGAATTACCTTGCATGGAGGAGCCATTGCTCATGAAACTTATGGAGGCATACCACAAACTACGCAACTGGGAAGGATTGTGGAATGTTTGGCGCATGCCGCCGAGATACCTGCGCCCGCGCTCGGCAGCCATGTATATCCACATGTATGAACTGGCGGCCGCAACACGCTCGCCAGCGATCTGTACCATGACAATCAGGCGATGTTTTCAGGAGATGCTCGCGGAAAACCCGCTCGTGCTACCTACCGGCGCCGTGCGGACTGCCGTCCTGGAATGCATCCGAGTCGCGGATCCCCATGCGGAACAAGTCGCGCAATCTCTTTCCACCGGCGCCGGCGACACAGGGCGTAGCAGACGAACAAAGGGCGAATTTGTCAAACTCGTCAGGGCCATCAACTCTTTGGCTCGATGAAGAAAATATCCTGGAGGACGCGTGCTCGTTAGAGCTGATCCGATTGACTAGATTAGGTCCAGATGTCAGCCTCTATGAAGACAGCCGATTGAAAACGCCACATTTACGAGCTTGTGTGAATAGAATGTATCATCGATGTAAGGTAGTTGAACATATTATAATTTGGGGTGTCTTCTTGACTTCACCACGAGGCCACAGGATTGGGTTTCCGCTCTCCGATTCGATGCATCGAGCTGGCAGGCTGGATGACCTGCCTCTTCTAGTAGTTCAGTCCCGTCGTAAGTCCGGTCCAGTTGGCACATGCATTAGATACCTGAAAACTTTCTTGTCTACTTCTCTTTAGGTACTCCACAGATCACTGCAGCTAATCAAACATCCAAGAGCTATGGCGTCTTCTTCATCTCCTTCCCTCCGGGACTTGTCTTTTTCTCTCCGCTCTGAAAGGGTGGATCATGCAGTTTGCATACATTAGGTATCGATTGAAGATAAACGCAATGTACGCAACGGCTGTGCTGCCACTATTGACTATAATACTATGTAAACAAACCGGCCGCCTGTACGTCTTGGCCTGTGCAGTGCCAAGCCCAAAAGCTACTTACGTTGGCCGGCTGGCCACTCTAACTCTGCCTCTGCCGGCAACAAGTCTTCAGCTGCGGATACGGGCGGGACTTACCGATGCTCAGGCGAAGGAGATCTGCACCACAACGAAATCCAATCAAGGCAGGTCGTCGACTTGGGCCCTAGACGAAAACGGCAAGCCCTTTGCCCCCCTCCGACGACGAGCCAACCACCGTCCCGAACAGCGTCCTGGCATGAGCCTCGCCCTCCACGGGGATCTTGCTCTTGATCAACGTGCCTTGCATGATTGGACCAGCACCAAGATAAGGTAGTGCCTCATGCACGGCAAATGCTACCCCGAATCTTCCTATGATGCAGCTAGCCTCTAGGCTCTTCGAGAACGAAAGCACCTTCTGTAAAGTCCCATGCTCAACGCTATCTCTGGGGTGCTGAACTTTGCGTCTCCGTTAACAGAGGACGTGTTATACCCTCCCCCGTAGGTCCGGAACACGCCGAAGAGGCCAATCGGCGTTCTCAGCATGCCTTCTAACCAAATCAGCGTACCTACATGGTGAGCGAAGATTGGCAGGTGTATAAAATAACCATTCGTCTCATTTTTTGTTTTGGCAATCTGATATATATCTTTGTTTGCCGTTCTTCACTCCACTCTGCCTCGAGTCCTGATAACTGAAGACATCGACACAGTCAGCAAGTAGGTATCTGCCAGGTAATAGACAAACAGCAATCAAGATGTCCCGCTTCACAGCCCTCGCCCTCCTGTCCGCGGCCGCGCTGCCCGGCGCCATGGCCTGGGGCGCCATGGGCCACGAGACAGTCGCCTACGTGGCCAGCAACTACGTGAGCTCGGCGACGAAGACGTACTTCCAGGGCCTGCTGGGCGATACCAGCGCCGACTACCTGGCCAGCGTGGCGTCGTGGGCCGACAGCTACCGGTACACGACGGCGGGTGCTTTTTCGGCGCCGTACCACTACATCGACGCCAACGACAACCCGCCGTCGAGCTGCAGCGTCAGCCTCGACCGCGACTGCGGCTCCGAGGGTTGCGTCGTGCGCGCCCTGCAGAACTACACCAGCATCCTGATCGCGGGCACGGCCAGCAAGGCTAACCTGCAGATTGCCGCCAAGGTAAGCCGTTGGGAGCATACGCACGCAACATATTGTGAAAATCTATATAAAAATGAATGCTAACGTGCGACGAACGTAGATGGTCATTCACGTAAGCCCACTTATCAAGGGGACGTCATAACGCAGCGGATGAGTATAGCGATGGGGGAAATTAACACGATAGAATGACAGTTCGCCGGCGACATCGGCCAGCCATTGCACTGCGAAGCCCTAGAAGTAGGTGGTAACTCTATCGACGTCGAGTACGACAATGACGACACCAACTTGCACGCCGTGTGGGACAGCAACATCCCCGAGTCCATCTCGGGCGGCTCCTCGCTCTCGTCCGCCAAGTCGTGGGCCAACGACCTCATCAGCGGTAAGTCGTCCACACTTTGAGTTTCACTATTTTACTGCCCAGTTTGTTTACTTTCTACACACGTGAAACTGAGAAAAAGTTCTGATTTTGGAAAATGCTCATGTAAAAACAACAGAAATCACCTCGGGCTCCTACAAGTCGCAAGCTTCGAGCTGGGTGTCCGGTCTGAGCGTCGCCTCGTCTTCGTCGCAGACTAGCACGGCGTTGAAGTGGGCGGCGGAGAGCAACGCGTACGTGTGCAGCACCGTCCTTAAGGGCGGCATCAGCGCCGTTGAGAACAAGGACCTCAGCGGCACCTATACCACCACTGCTCAGCCCGTCGTGGACCTGCAAATCGCCAAGCAGGGATACCGCCTCGCGAAGTGGCTCGACGCCATTGTCGCTGCGCTGTAAAAAGGGTCGGTTGTGCTTAGGAATTGTCAGGTAGTCAACATGCCGTAGATTTGAGAGAAAAAAATTGTTGAAATCTAAATGCGTAAATATGGTACATGCTATTCAAGGCACTAAAATGATGAAAGCTCCGTCTCGTCGTAATCATAGCTCTCACGTCTTCACGCCCTTCAGCGCATCCCTCAGCATCGGCGCGATCTGCTTGCGGCTATTCTCCATCTTAGCCTGCGTCCAGCAGCGCCTCCAACTTCCCTCACCATCGTCCTCATCCAGCTTTCCATGGCCCCAAGTCCCCAGTCCCAACTTCTCCTTGCCCTCTCCACCCACAAACTTCTTCACCGCCTCTACAACATCCGGTCCCGTTCGCGCCCAAACGAGCAACTCTCTGCAAAACCTTCCGCTATCATCCTTATGCGTAGTCAAAACAACCGTGACATCAAGCCCCTTACCAGCACTCCATTGCTCCAGTTCTTTCACAAACGCCCCCTCGCCCCCCGCCTTTTCCACAAGAAACGCGAACGACTGCGGCGCCGACGACGTCCCGAGCCGCAGGCCCGAACCGTCGTCGCCTTCCGAGGTCGTCCACTCCTTATAGTCCTTGCGTAAGATGTCGTGGATCGACATCCGCGAGATATCCTCCTTAAGGCGGGACACTTCATCGAAGAACCGATCACGGTCGTAGTCTTCTTCTTCCCCAGAGCCAGAGCCAGAACCCGCGGCCAAGATCCGTGCCTCGGCAACCGCCACCGCGTGCTCGTCACGCGCCGTCGTCTTGTCCCTATTCCCCAGGTTCGACGTATCGATCAGGATCGGCGCCAGCGCCAGGAACCCCAACCCCCTGTTAATCCGCCTTCCCTCCATGTCGTCGTCGTCGTCGTCCTTCGCCTTCGCCAGCGCGTCCCACGCCCCCGCGCACTGCGCCACGACGAGGCTCATGCAGCTGCCCGTCTTCTCGACGACGCGGGGGACCGCGTCCCTCGGCACCTTGCCCTCGTCGTCGTGGTGGTCGATGCACCCGACGACCCTGCGGGCATAAGTCTGGCCCAGGGCGCCCGTCATGGCGTTGTGGTCGACGAGCAGCCAGCGCGTGTCCTCCGGTCTCAGACCATCCCCGTCCCCGGGCAGCTCCGTCAGCGTGAGTACGTCGTCGGACGTGACGGCGGCGTCGGCGTGTTTCAGGACGGCGCTGAACTCGGGCCGCAGCGCCAGGTCGTCCCGGGGGATGTGGCACAGCGGGATGTGCAGGGTGTGGGGCGGCTCGTGGCTGCGGAGGTAGGCCAGGAGCAGCGCGGAGCAGAGCGAGTCGAGGTCTAGACCCCTTTGTTAGTATAGTTCTTGGTCACGGGCTGCCTTTGCTATGCTGTGATGGCAAGGACTGAGTGTAAAATACCGGCAGATTCATTCCCGACGACAAAGTGCAGGGGAGTCGAGCGTTTGGACGCCGGGGCCGTGAGCGCTGCTCGGGCTGCGGCCAGAAAAGCCTGCAGCGTCTTCTGCGGTGCCATCGTTTCGGGGGGTTACTTCATATACCGAGTTGTGTCCCTGCAGAAAAGCATAAAAGCACTTCTCCTATCTAACCTGAGATCGGCGTGGTCAACCAAGGGTACATAGGTAGCTTCCGGATGCTGAACGGGCAGATCTTGTTAGTATTTTTATACATTCCCTACCATCGTAGGTACCCTGGAGGTAGGTATGCAGCATGCGACGTCATCCCGTTTGTATGCAGGTTCTCCACCTTTTTAATCTGGATCTAGATGCTCCCAGCCGAGATCATCCAGAGAAAGACAACCGTAACCCCACACAGCGACTTGGGCACGTGTAAGGATCACAGTCGAATGAAGTTTCATTACGCTCAACTATCAAGTATTATAACATCTAACAGGCCCACTAGCAGTAGTAATCTTTCCCAAATGGCAAATGGGCTTTGGAAGGCAATCCTCAAGTTAGGTTTTAGGGGTTAGGTATTAGTAAACAACGCCCAACAAAAATACTTGTAACACTTAATCCTCCCCTATCCTACCCTACCCAAGCCAGTAATCACAAGCAAAAAGCACCAGATGCCTTTCTGGAGTCCGAAACGCCCCTTGCCAACCACTCCTACTGGAAGACAAATATAACCCCGGACCTGTCGACGCTGACGGTCGTCGTGTAGGGCACCTCGAGCACCGCCACGTCCAGGATCGAGTCCAGGTGGCTCCTAAGCAGCTGGCCCTGCTCCGCCGAGATCACCGTGTGCCTGGGCGGCTTCTCCCGGGAGCTGCTCCCAGACTTCGAGCTCTTACCGCCCTTTTGCTCCCCGCCCGCTGCTGCGCTGCCTCCCTTGACCAGCTTCTCGACGTTGATGCTGAGGTTCGGCTGGTTCGGCACCGAGGCGCTGGCGAAGACGGGCTTCGCGTCTTCGCTCTGCAGGCCGCTGAACACGCACGAATGCTCGACCCGGAACAGATCCCAGAACCGGAGCTTCTTATCCGACCCGCCCGTCAGGATGTATCCGTATCGCACCTCGCGCTGATCTTCCATGGCACCAGAGCCGACAACCATAGCCCGGACGCCGCAATCCCCGTTACCGCTCGCAGCCGGCTCTATGTTGGTCGCAAAGCGGTCGAGCATGCCCTCGGGCCTATCCTCGTCGACGTCCCAGGGTTTGTATTCCTTAAGTGTGTCTTTAGACCCGCCTGTGCGGTAGATCTCTCTGCATTGCGTCTTCTCCATATCCCAGGTGGTGACTTCACCATGACCGGTACCACCTGCGACGCAAACCCACCTCCCGCGACCTTTAGTAGGGTGGGGGTTTATACGATAGATGGCTGATTTGCCCGGTAAGCCCCAGCCCTTGAGTCGTAACTTGAATCGCAGATCCCAGAGATCCAGCACTCCGTGCGATGTGCCAAGAATCAGCCAGTTTCTCTTACGATCGAGGCAGAAGCATGTAGGCGTGCCGTGGTGTACTGGATTGTCTAAAATGTAGAGAAGCGTCATCGTCCGGAGATCGATGGCCAGAACTCGCGAACGGTTAGTTAGAAGCACGAGTACCGAGTTCAGCTCCTGTTTGAAATGTTCGCACCAGACAGCATATTCATCAGCTGGAAGTTGGTATTCACGGAGGAACCTTAATCGGGTATACTTAGTAGCTCCGTTGTTCGCCGCCGTGTCTACTTTGACAATATGGACACTGCCATCCGTAGCGCAGCTGACGAAGGTATGTGTGTTCTCGATGAAGCAGATAGCGACGACCTTTGCGCCAGGAGCATGTTTGTGAGTCTGCCGTGCACGATTCGTCACATTACGTTCGAGCCGTGACGAGTCCCAAACCTTCACACTGCCGTCGTCACTACCAGTGATAAAAAATATATGATCTGGAGATGGTAGAATGCGGTTGATAGCCCCCGTGTGCTCCGAAAACGTCGCGACAAGACTGCCGCTCGGTTTCCATGCCTCCTCACCAGGCTGTCCCGTGGCCTTGCTAACCTTTCTCCTAGTAATCGGTGTAACCAGGGGTCCATATTCAGCTATATCGTGCGGATAGTTGTCGACGTACATATTGTCTAGCATCTTTAGTATGCTAGGGTCATTGCCTTCGTACGTATGAGCTACGTTGGACCGGGCTTCCGGCTTGCCATCTTCGGTAATGGTATTAGGGATAGTTATTTGAGGCGGTGGATTCTGTGCGAAGGGGCCCTCAACTTGACCAAAGGCATTCGTTTCGGTCGTCCCCGTTTCAGCAATAGACCTGCCGCTGTCCCTCCTATTTAGAAGATCCAGCGCACTTGATTGGTGCCGAATGGCTCTTCGAGTAGAGTATGGAGCGTCCGAAACAGAGGCATCATCATCCGCAGACCCTCGGCCTCGCGTCGTAGAAGAAGTTCTTCGTGATTCGTTAAAGCCGGCACCATCAATTGGTGATGATGATTGGGTCTGCGTCGGCGATAATGTCCCATTGTCCCTCGTCCTTGGTGAAACTGCCCCTCCTCGACTACTGAGCCGTGAGCGGTGACTGTTCATTGCAGCACGACGCCTCTTTCCGATAGGCTCGT
Organism: Hypoxylon sp. FL1150; assembly: GCA_022495205.1. Taxonomy (NCBI): domain Eukaryota; kingdom Fungi; phylum Ascomycota; class Sordariomycetes; order Xylariales; family Hypoxylaceae; genus Hypoxylon; species Hypoxylon sp. FL1150. The sequence continues at coordinate 28,782 of MU376285.1, read as the reverse complement.
CGATTGTCATCGATGCGTCCAACAGGGCGTCGGCAATAGTATAAGGGCCTCTATCTGAGTCTGATACTCGATTTTGCTGCCACGTATGCCCATCCGCTGATGAATTTTCCTCGAACATGATCGTCTGAAGCTGCATATTTAGGCTTCTTAGAGGAACGACGTCGTTTAAGGGCGTGGCCATGTTATCTTGAGTAAGTAGATCTCTATTCTTCATTTGACTCAAGCGCCAAATAAATTCCCGAAGAACCAGAAGTTTGAATTCATCCTCAGGCGTCATCCCCATGTTACGGAGACGCGCGAGCCACTGCTCATCTTCTTCGTTTCGGGGCACCTTACTGAGCGTCTGGGGTTGTACTTCTCGAGATGATCGGGTCGCCAATGCCGTAGAGGCAATCGTAAATGCCGACTGCCTTTGTTGCCTCACGGCTTTCCAAAAGAGGCCCTTGTCCGTCTTCTGCGCCCACGACAACGCCAAATCAAACACGGTTCTTGACAGCGGTTTCTTTAACGCGTTCAATATATCGAGTTCGGAGAAATCGGGGATGATGGCTGGCTTAAGGAATGGCTTGACAAGAGGTAAGACGATACACCTGACATCTGCCGGAGATAGCAGTTTTGTAGCACTGGATATATACTCCGCCGCGGACTCTCTTATCCAAATATTCGGGTGTACAGTGAAGCGGGCCACCACATCAATCAACTCCCAAGTCTTGGCTTTTGACAAGAGACCTAAGCTTGCCAGTTCTGCCAGAGAGTGTAAAGCTGCTTGCACGACATGTTCCTCCGGATCGGTTACAGCTTGCACCATCAACGGAAGGCTGAACTCCTCTAGGCTTGTACTGCCGAGGAAGACGGCGATTCCGACAATCGTATCGAAAAATGCACACTTCAGCATCCAGTCTCGGTCGTTCAGATACGTGTTCAGGTGTGTGAGGATAATGTCGTTGGATTCTGCGCTGCCGAAGAACAGACAAAGTTCCGGGACAGAGCTGAGAAATGCACGGCGCACCGAAGCAGCTGAGTCTTCGACCAGAGCTTTGGCATGTTGCTCAAATAACTCAACCAACTCGCCCTGTGCATTATCGAACAGTCCGTAAAACGTGGCGTCGGGATCGCTTCCAGCCTCTACTTCCGGATCCGCAGTAGTAATGGATCCCTCCGCTCTGAGGATGGCTGTCAACTCCAGGAATCGATTTGCAGTCGTTGCAAGGCCACCCAAGCATGACGCGTATGTAGCTCGAACTAGATCACTTGGTTCCCTGCGCTCCTTTCCCATGATTGGCTGTCTCGAGGCCCCCGATAGGAATATCTGCATCCTAGGCATGATATACTCTGGGAAGATATGCGCGTTAACCGGTGTGACAACCCTAACGAGCGCCAAAAGCTGGGTGACGGACCTGAGAGCCGCAATAGCCACAAGGTCAACATCGTCATTCAGGAGGGTCATCAAATAGGGTAAGACCCGGTCGAGTTTTGCCTCGTCGGATAATCTCTCCGAAAAGGCCAACAGTATATCACACGCTCTCATCTTCGACGCCGCTCGCGCCGTACTTCTGAGGGCGGCGGCAACAAGAGTGAGGAAAATCAGGGTACCATCATCGGTGGGAGGTTGCTTTCCGGCAGAAGTAAAGTGTTCATTATTAGGTATATTAAGTCGTACAGGGAAAAGGCCGAGGCCCAGTCGTGGTGTAAAGTGTGCAAGCTGCGACGGCTCCTTATCATCCTGATATCCTAGGAAATATGAGATTTTATCGAAGTCATAAAAGACTCGGTCTATGCGTTCATCCGCTTCCCCGAGGTTCTTCATGGAACCCGAGACAGGAGCTCGGCCGGAACTTGGGTCGGTGATGAGTTCCATGTACTGATGCAAGAAGCTGTAAAAGTACTCGGGGAAAACTTTGCCCTTGTAGAAATCCAAGTACTGTTCGGCAGAGTATCGTTTCTCCGGGTCAAGATGAATCATGCTTGACAGCATCTCTCTCAAACCCTGGTCGGGTATCCTACTCAGATGTGAGATCACAGGGTCATACTCGCTGCGACGATACTTGAACATCTGACTGAGACTAAAAATCGGTGTCTCGAGGAATAATTCTGCAATGACACAACCGACGCTGAAGATATCCATCGACCATGTCAACTTGTATCCTTGTAGTTGCGCCTGCGGGCTCTCGATATGCTCAACGAATCTCTCGGGCGCGATGTAACAGGTCCGGCGACCGGACAAGTCGAAGAAGTAGGAATAGAACATGGGGTTGTCGTCGGGTAGCTTCGTGGGCTTGAAAGAGCCGGTAAAGTCGGTAAGATAGAGCCAGTTCCAAGAAGTCACCATTATGTTCTCCGTCTTGATATCGCCATGGTATACGTCTCGAGAGTGGCAATCCCGCAGTGCGCATAGCAACTGGAACGCCAACCATTTCTTTTCTATGTCTTCGAGGAACGGTCGGGTCGACATGCGATCGTAGAGGGAGCTGTATATGTATTGTCGCACGAGGTAGGCATTTCCCTCGGTTTCGAAGGCGCGTTCGAAGCCCAAGGCGTTTGGGACGTCTCTCAGCTTATCTCTTTCCTCTAACAGATTAATCAGCATGGTTCGGATGATAGCGAAGGATCGCGATCACTCACGCAGTATCTTCTCTCCGTACTCGTGCAGAGAGAGTGGTGTGTATGGCTTGACGGTGACTTTGGCCAAAACTACACCATCGTGATGGCGAGCACGGATGCTCTTCATAAATCGAGCACTGCCTATGGATCTTTCGTGTACCAAGTCGGCCAGTTCCGGTATGTCTATGCCAGCAGAGCCGGCATAGGGCGTGGTGAGAGAGTAGCTATTACCCATCGTGCGGATGTGCGACGGGGCTACCTAGCTGGACAAGGGGGGTGGATCATCTTCGAGACTTTCCACAGTTATAGAAAGAAAGGATTGGGGACTTAATACCCCTATAGAAGTTAGGACGAGTATTTGTACGTATGTGCGAAATAATCAATTGGCCAACATGAATGGCACCGTGTTTGCTCACGAGGCAGCATCCAAGGCTGTGTGATCTTCAACTTTAAAAAGGGTACCTTACCTAGGTAGATGCCTACAATGGTTTAATCGCCTGTGATAGGTTGCCGGAGAAGTGGGGTCAAAGATGACGCACCTTCATCGCGTTACTCAGCATTTAAAGGTTACAATCACATGAAAACGACATACAGAGGTAAATAATGTCTACTACCTAAGGTAGGCATTCACTTAATGCAACTAATCCAAAAGCTGGTCCAGTCTTTAACAATCATTCCAATCAATCCACTTATATCACATGGACATCAAGACTGATGCTGGGAAAAGCTTTCTATATTCTATAACGAAAAGGTGCGAGGCTTTGTCAGTTGTCGAGAAGCCAGAGCAGCACCCTACGTTACATATCTAGCCCGAGACTCTTTCGACACCTGACGAAGGTATTTGAAAACCTTCATACTACACGTCCCCTGCTTGTCTGCTAGGTTGGACATATAACTAGTATCATATGCATTTTCCCAGACCGAGTCAGCCACCCGCCGCCTCTTCCCTACAAGAAATGAATTATACATCAATGGCCCTCCCCGTACATCCACTCCAAACACTTCGCTCAAACACCGGGTATATAGAATAAACAATCGAAGGGAAAGGGGAGGGCACAATTGTGTCGTCGTCGTATTAGGTATGATCGCGTCTCTTCATGTCCAAGGTCCCCAAGACGAGCTAGCAAGCTTCACCAGAAGTCTTGCGGCCAAGTCGTAATCCGAGGCGATGTCTGGTTCGAATCGAATTAAATAAGGTCTCTAGAACTGAAAGCATTAACCGTATCAATCGCAACAATGCGAATAATCGTGTCTATGTGCAAGGTGAGTATGGAAGGGCGGGCGTGGAACCGGGAGCGGTCAGCGTGGGAATTGATCGGGCGCCAACGAGAGAACGTTTAGGCATGGGACGACAACAGATATCGCGCTGCGCTCGGGGCCAAGGGACCGAAGGAAAAGAAATTCCTAAACGCCGGAGCAATGCAAACACAGGAGTCTTCGTCAATCCGTCAGATGTAAATGGGGAACGTGAGGTCTCGTCATCGGGCTCAGGTGGGTAGGCCGCCTTGGTGAGCGCTGGACCCGGTCTCGGTAGATCCATCGCCCTCGATCGTTTTCCTCCAATGTTCCGGTAGACAGACGCAGACCAACGGGAAAGCCTTGATCTCCCCGCTAACTGGAGGTGATGTGTCTCTTCCGCGACCCGAGGTATGTGAGACTCCACTGTCCCTCTGAGCCTGCCTTCGCACTTCCCATTCGTCCGCTCTTTCGTCCAATAGAACACCGGTCGCCCACCCGTCATCCCAGATGCCCACCACCTTCAACATATCGCCGCGTTCTAGGGCGAACTCGTCGGCTGCGCGAGGTTGATAAGCCCATAGGACTGCAACACGCTCGCCTGGATGTATGTCGTCTTGCGAATAATAGTCCTTGAAAAACGGAAGCTGTTCAGACTGTTGACTGTTGACGCCGGGGGGTGATGACATCCCCCCGGCGCTAGTGGGCGACTGTGCATCCTCACCAGCAAGCACCGAGCTGCTAGATAGTGAGCCGTTCCTACGGATGTTCGTGGGCGGTGGTCGCAGAACACCTGCACGCGTTTCCGATCCTGGGCTATCGAATGAGTCTGATGACGAATGGTTATCTCCACCTCTTCTCCTTCCAGCCATGAAGCCAGCGGCCGCGCCCGCTGCTGCTGCACCAGCTCCTGCCCCTGCTGAATCCCCGCGTCTTGATCCACCTTGCCTAGAGGGCGGCTGGCCAGAATGACCTTCTAGTGCCGACATTCGAGCTATTCTTCCTCCAGGAAGGACTTCGAATCCTTGAGGTACTGTCGTATTGGCGGGGATCTGTGCTGTCTGAGGTCCCTTTCTCGAGGGCGACGGCTGGTTAAAAACGCTCCCCTTCTGGCTACCACTTCTGCGCCGTCGTGCAAGTCTAACACACATAAACAAGAGGAAAAGCAAGAGGGCTAAGCCAACGACGGATCCAATAACGACACCGGCTATAGCGCCACCGGAGAGACCGCTCTTGCCCGAGCTTACAGCAGCTGGTGTGGGTGAGCTGCTACCCGTTGCACTCGCGGTCGGTGTGCTGAAAGTCATAGTTGTCGTGATGGTGGGAAGGACAACGCCAGCGCATCTGGCTGTGATATCTGAATTGTAGCAGCAGGTGTCGGTTGAGTTGATACCTCCTGAAGAGCAGTATGAACACAACCCAACTGTACTGCCATTGTATCCACAGTTGTTTGGCTCATTAGTTATGCCTTGTATGCAACTACTGCTTGATAAGGAATCTGCTGGCAGGGCGCAGTTAATAAAGTCAGCTCTGATCTGATCCTGACGGCCAGTGAAGGAACTAGGGCAGAGATCAGAGTCGGCCGCCAGGTAGGCTTCGCTCTCGGCATATTGGGCGCAAGAGTCGGCGCACAAGGGCCGCGATGCCTCGTCTGACATAGTACAGTTGTTGAGAGAATTCTGGATTATAGCATTACAGATTACTGAGGTGGTGAAGCGTGCGTAATAATTAGTTGTGTTGACCAGGTCAACCTTGCCGCATCCCAACAAGCTCTGATAGCTAGACATGCAGCATGAGCTTTAGTTCTAAATATACGAAAGGCATTAGACTTACTGGTCTTGAACATAGCTGGTTTCAACATATTGACTTAATTGCTGGTCAAACGAAGCCGTATCTGAGACATAATCAAGGAACGGGCTAAAATCATGATCGGTTAGAATCAGGGTCCAATTGCATGACAAACGCAAATGGCAAGCTAGTCCATCGCGAATTGGAACTTGGGAACTTACAATAATTTTCTCACGTATTCATACGTGGACACTGAGGCTTGTTGGAAAGCTGGACAGGTCGTAGAATTTGCGAGTGAGATGCATTGGTCCGCTGCGATTGCACCAGGAACTGCGGATAGAACCGAGAGAAAAACCACTTTTGACGTCCATCCTTTTCGGCTGGTCGCCGTTCTTGATCGAGAGGGCGTCATCGCGATGTCCCGTGTGGACTGTCGAGGGGACTTTGAGTCTGGAGGGATGCCACTGTCCCTCCCGAGATTCGCGATAGAAGCAACGATCATCGGCTCTGCGAATTCATGACGTTCTGATCCTATCATTGCTCAAAACCACATGCTATCGGAATCGATCTGCTTGAGGCCTCGTCTCGTGCTCCTTCTGATCCTCCAACACTTCGCAGTCGTCGGGTCCTAAACAGGCGGCAGGGCGGCAGAGATGCTGGCAAGTGTGTATTTTTCTTCGGTTTTTTTGCTGGAATATTTTATGTGCAAGGTTGGTCGCAGTAATAGTCGTAACCGTAACCAAAAACAGGAAGAGTTATCTTGAGTCAATTACTCTAAAAGGAGAATATGAGGAAATGGTGAAAGGGTTTACGAGGTTTGATTTCTCGTGGTGAGGTGTACCGGTGGGTTTGGGGGGAGTTGGTGTTTCTGGACGAACGAATGTCTGTAGTTGGAGAAGGTGAGACCTGTGGGTGAAGGGAACCAAGGCCGGAAATCGTGTAGCGGTCAATTTCAGGTTGTGCTTGACATGCTGCGGTGTTAGATGCACAACTACGCGAAGTCGGATAGGTCACGACAGTAGAGGCTATTAGCAGGTGAAATCGGGATGGCTGGGGCTACTAAGTGGATTTGCCGGCAGGTTTTTCCTCCGCAAAACGAATGTTCGAATGTAAAAAACCGAAGAATAACACAAGGAAATCAAGAAAAGAAATTAGGCCACAACGGTACGTTGTGAAACCGTAGATCCGGGTTGAGGATGATGAGGATCGGATGGGAAAAAAGAGGTTGAGATTTTGGGTATGCGACTGGACATACGAGAGACGAAGGGAGGACAGGCGAGAGAGGCAGAGAATCCGCTCAGCTCAGATTGTGCCCCAAGCTGCTTGGCTATTGGATACTGGGCTATGGTCACCAACCTGGTCGCTACTTCCCCCAAGTGCTGGTGCTGGTGCTTTTTTGGCGACGGCCTGGATGCTTGATGAATTTGGTGCCTGCCGTCCCTGCCAACTTCTGCCAACCCTTGCCTAACCCCCTGCTTGCCCTACCTTGTTATCCCAAAGATTGTTGTACTAGTACATCCTGTGCCTGGACTAACGCAGGTGGATGACGCTAACCATCGTACCCACCTCAATGTAGTAGGTACGCGTCTCATGGTCAATTATTTCAAGTCGCTAGCTGGACTGTTTTATGTACATGCAGGCTTGGCTTCAATTCATCCCTTCTGATTTACCAACCGGCTGACCCACAGCAGTATTGTGTCAGCTTCAAAATAGCTATGTAGCTTAGAGCTGGAGGTCTCATCTTCATCCCGTCATTAGATAGACGGCACTGCCCGATACCAATACGCTTACAATGTCTTACCTACAATGCTTCTGCTCTTGAGCTAGAAGTGATCCGAGAAGTAATCCGCTGTTGCAAGCCTCTGATATATCACTCATTAATACGGAATACAGTGATACAATCGATAATCTGTTTTTGACTTCGTTGTAAGGGTATGCGCGCGTCTGCACTGAAAGGAGATTGAATATCTAAATTGCATGTACTTGTACCAGTATCGGTGTACCTGTGCTAGGGTCCCTGTCGAGCCACGGGCCTAAGTCAAGGTCTTGCTCAAAATGGGCAACGCCCCAGAAGCACCTTAAAATTAGCTGGCAGGGGTAGGCAGGTCTAATCGCAACGACTACGGAATAACAACTTCCAAGCATAGGTACCTACATAAGCAAAACACGCCTCAAATGAATCGTCGATCATTCTATACATTGTAGTTCTGTGATGAGACGGCTGTCATCGCATCATTCCTAAAAATCGGGCAACCCTCGTTGGTGACGAGGGTAATCATCCCATACTTAAGCTTACACCACGTACGTGTGGGCGTCGGCAACTGTCTACAACGTCTAACAGAAACCTAGAGCGCTTGAGTGCCAACCGGATATCGACACGATGATACCTATCAGCGAGCTACGACAAACGCCGACAAGACACCTGTCTGGATGCCCCATAGCCCCTCAGTGAATCTTTTTCTATTCCGTCTACTACCTATTAGTTGACTCTCCAAGGTACTCGTCTACATAACACTTACCTAACAGATACATTATACTTCCAGTTGCGAGTAAACTGGCTATTAGTCCGCTGATTTACAGTTCCCTTCTATTCACCTAATACTCCTTTCCTACTACCTTAAATCTTTAGACAAGTATGCCTCACGTTACTTGAACCCGAAGAGGCAGGGAGGATAAGTTTCTTGTGGGATTCCAGAAACATACCGATAAAGTTCATCTTACCTCTTACCCTTTCTGAATCATATGCCGATCAGATGTGCTGAAACTTCCACGTTATATTATTCTGCAGGAGTCTTAACAGCTTTTTCCCATTGAAATTAAGTCGTCTCACATTTCGCGCTTCACGTCGATTGGTCAGGTAGTTTCTCATGCCTGTTGCTTCAGATTCGCGTACTACTTCGCTTGCGCGGTCCGCCAACCAAGGGATCCCGGCCAGATCCTAGTTAACTCCGAGATAGCTGCTCGGCCCCCTTGGCCCTGTTAAAGAGGCGCTGAATCGAAATGACGACGGCCTCATGTGTGCTCGGACTGAATAATAGGGGCTTTTTGTCGCGTTCTGGATTCACCGCAAATCCAAAGCCTTGAATTATTTTCTTTTGTTTCCGCAGGTGGATTCCAACAGGCTTCCTTTCTGCCGGCTGTCAGCGCGCTGAAACAATAGCACCCACCTGCATGCAAGCTCGAACATCCCGCGCTGTTGCTTACGGTTACAGTACATCTCGATCGTACATATCACCACAGGGGAAGATAGGAATAAGCGAAATGCGGCTTAATATTTTGAAATGATTGAGGCAAACATTACGTACTTCATGCTTAGACTTACTTCCCTATGCCTTATTCGCCTTTGATGTTTACAAGGACATCTCTTCTACGGTATGTCATAAAGAGAAAACTTACCGACTACCGGCAAGACATTATTCCCCATGACGTTCTGCCGCGTCAAGGGCGCCCCTATTGCCTTCGCACATGCATGTATCGATTTATTGCGCCGCTTTGCAGTGCCGGCGCTATTCAAGTATTCGAACGGTATCACAATACGTGGAAGATTAGTCAACTTTCACTACATCGAGATGCCAGCAGTTATTAGCTACATCACCCATTGAGGATCGCCATGCATATTCATGCAAGTGTTATGAGTAGACCGATCTCTATGTCTAACCTATCAGCAGGAATGTTAATAACTGGAGGGTAGACGCATATCTACCTAATAAATAATCAAATAATCGCTACTGTGTGCATTAGAGAGTATGCTCTTTCATACCAGAAAATGTCGTTACTTGGCTAGGTACCTAACCTTACGAACCACATCGCGACAGCAATTCCACCCAAGGCCAAAATCCAAGGCCCAACTTTAACTGCAGCGCCCACAAACATCTCCCTCACTCTCACCGAGTGACCGTCCATATGCTCCTTTCTTCTGCTTAAGTGTGGAAAGGGGACTTTGGGGATATCTTTCCCCAGGAACTCGCAAAGTGGCTTCCAACCGTCCTCCAGCTCAAATCCTAACCTCCTTTCTGGAGGCACTACCGCCCGTATCTTTCTGTAATATGTGTCGTAAGCCTCACGAGCGTGCTCTTCGATCTCCTTCCTGTTTCTCGCATTGAAGAAGCCGAGATGGACCTTGCGCATTGTCTGGCCGGCGCGGACTCCCATCACGTACCAAGCCACGAACAAGACGACCTCGGAGAAGAGCGAGAACGTGGGATGTATGAGTTCGTCCTCAAAACTAAGCTACCAGGAGTCGAAGCCTCGCTGGACAATTACCGCTTTGGCTTCAGGATAGGCTTCAATCAGCTGTAGCGCAAACGGCGAGGCTAGATCGGTGATGATATCGTAGTAACGACATAGTACACATCCGACAAAGCGCTGCGTGAATGATCAGGAGGCCGTCGCTCCATTTTGGGTTTGCGTTCGCCACGGTGTCTATTGCCTGTAACCAATTAAACAGGCGATTGAGTTACTCCTTGAGAGTCGAAGTCCTTTATTCCTTGACGTACGGGGTCACATCCAGAATCTGCTATCCGCGTTGCTGCGTGCCAACATGCATATACACACGTTAACCAGTTCGGAGTTCCGCTTGGGGGCCAAGAACAATGTTTCTTTACTGATCAGGTTGGAAACCTTCATAGTTTACAGAGCATCTCGCAAGTCGGCATAACGTCATTTGAATCGCAGATGGCATTTGTTGCAGCTTGCAACGTATAACCACCAGAGTATGATTCTATGCCTTATATTTCCCGCCCTAGAATATGGTATTATGTACAATGGACGCCGACAACACCCATCACCTCTATTGTTCTTCGGTCTTGTTTGCCTTCTGTGCCGCCTCGTGCTCTCTGATTTGTTGCGACCAGCTGCAGCAAATATTAGTCTCGGAGCTCCTCTTCACGTAGAAATTCGAGGTTGTACATACTATCGGCTGGGGTAGAATCGACCCGGCTCGGGCATCTTGTATCGGATTTCGCGTTCGGCGCTCAGCTTCCACGTCAGGGCCGTGATGCCCAAGATGACGCCCATGAAGACGGCTGTGTTTGCTTTCCAATTGCTCGGTTGTGTGTACCAGCCACCGGCCGGCGACCAGACGTGCTTGGGGTAGCTAACAATAGGTTAGATTTGCTTGTCGGAATTCGAGTGGTTTGTGTGTAGGTGAGTGGTTGAAGCTTACGGAACTTTAGGGCCGCCACCCTAAACTTGTTAGCATTCAATTCCTAAGCATACTAGGCAGTAACTTACCATCTTGTCCAGAGGTGATGGGAACAAGGTCTTATAGGCAGGTCAGTTGCAATTGATTGCGACGATGAGGTAGCTTTGTCGTTGAGGCTTAATGGATGCCGGCTTCCAATGAGAGTATTCCGGCATGTACCTTAGTACACCTCAATGGACTGGAACTGATTGGCTCGGATGCGGAAAATCGTTAGTCCCAGCACAATTCCAGCCCCCACATGTGCACAGCTGCCCGTCATTGGCCCACTGGTCAGCACTTTGCTGGGTCCCTGACGGATTGGCGTAGCTTCAATTCAAAGAAAAAAGTTTCGACATTTTTCAAGCCTAGGTAGACACGAGACCAAAACCCCGACAGCAGTCTTAACTTCACGCCAACCCGTTTCGTGTCTCAAGCCCAGTGCGCTGGGATGAGGTGATCCGGGCTTCGGAAAGGAAAAAAATGAAGAGAATACGGTTGGACAGAATATCGAGTCAACTGCTCAACACAACGCCCCGGCCATCAGCATCCTGTCCCACCAGAATATGTCGAGTTGCCCGAACCTCCAGATTACAACAAGCCCCTCTGCAGGCGTGCGCCCAGACAAGATGGCAGTCTACCACGTCTGAGGCTGTTCTGGAAGATATAGAATTCGGAGAGCACGATCAAGAACCTCTATTAGCTCGCACAATACCGTTACCGTCACCGCCTCCTGAGCGGGCTCTTTCTTCAGCAAAACTCGCGGCCCTACACGCGCGACTCTCCCTTTCTTCCAAAATCCCACTCCAGACTCTCGCTCGCGCTCTCATAGACCCCTCGGCGGACGCCCACCCTCGTTACAACAATGCGAATCTTGCATTTGTGGGCGCAGCCCTCCTCCAATATCATACCTCAGAATTCCTCCTAACCCGGTACCCGCGGTTACCAATGGCCATCCTATTTGCCGCTATGAAGGGGTACTCCGGCGTGCCGGCGCTACACCAGATCGCCCGCGCATGGGGTGTAGAAGCCGCGGGGGCTCCGGGCGAGGAGGTGGACCCCGGCCTGCTGCAATTCTCATACGACAAACCCACGGTCATGATGAACAAGTGGGGCTACGTCCGCGCCGAGTCGAAGGAACTGATGAAATATAAGTGGCGTCGGGGTCTAAGCAGTCGGGTATTGTACGACGACGCATTTGGCGAGATGGTGCCGGGGCAGCCCAAGGCAGAGGAAGAGGATGCTAGCGTCGAGGTCAGCGATGCGAGGAACACCAAGCACCTGATGGTGCAAGACGCGAGCCAGAATGCACACGCCAACTTCGTGCGGGCGGTAATTGGTGCTATCTACCTGTACTCGGGGCGGGAAGCCGCCCAGCTCTTCATCAAAGCCCACGTCCTCTCCAGAAAACTAGACCTCGAAAACCTATTCGAATTCAAGCTACCGACGAGGGAGCTGTCGCGCCTCTGCGCGCGCGAGGACTTCGACCCGCCCGTCGCCAGACTCCTAAGCGAGACGGGTCGGCTGAGCAGGACGCCCGTCTTCGTGGTGGGCGTCTACAGCGGGCGGGATATGCTCGGCGAGGGCGCGGGACCCACCCTCGACGCCGCGCGGACAGCGGCCGCCATCAAGGCCCTGAAGGCGTGGTACTTGTACAGCCCCGGCAACGTCGGCTTGCCAAGCGACACCTTCGCGGAAGACGCCGCGCCGTGGAGGCCGGCGTACGTAGATATCGGAGAAATCATATCATAGTGATATCCCGTCGGACCCGAAGAGAGAGATGAGACCACGCTCGAAATGTACGAGATTCTCCTCTATGGCGAGGGGATGTGATGTACCATTGAATGATGATAACGGCAGGGTTCACGAAAAAACAAAAGAAAGAGGAAGGAAAAGCCTGCCGCGGGCCACAACGAAGGGTGGATTTACGGGGGCTGATAAGTCTACCATGTCGTATCACTGTACTATATTCACAAACCAACAAATCTGCATACTAGATGGATGGACCCATTTGTAGGAAGAGCATGCAAAAGACACCGCCGCACCAATATAACACCAAAAATACTCTTCGGCCGAGTTGTACATATTTGCATGAATTTCTTTTACATATTGAAATGGTATCTATGGTCCCTGAGTTTTCTCTAGAACCGCCTATGTGTGCTCCCACCATCTATGTATCCATCAGATGTCTATACAGGTTGTGTACAAGAGGGGCGCCAAGTATTTGAGGAGAAGTATAGGAGGGGGGGAGAAGGTGCCAAAAATGGCTATATACGACATTGCTCGCCTCCATATCAGGGACAAATCACCTCTCCCATCCCCCAATACCAGGCTCAACTAAAGTGATCGCCCTCTCCTAGCTTATCCGCGATCCCCAGCCTAACCAGCCGCCTATACCCCTCCTTCCTGACGGCGCCCTCGCGCTCCTCGCGGATCCGCCGCTTGCGCTCGTACACGGCGCGCACGGTGCGGCGCACGCGGTCGCTGCCCTCGGCGTAGTTGGCGCGCGCCAGCGCCACCACCTTGTCGATCTCGTCGGGCGTGTACACGAAGTTCCACGTGCTCATGTAGTCGCTGGCAGCCGGGTTGACGCCCTCGACGTTGGGGTTCGCCAGGAACGGCAGGTACACCACCGTGATGCCGGCGCTGGGCTCCGTAAGGCGCCACGCCGTGTCGTCCGTCAGCGCGCGCGTGGGCGGCGGCGGCTCGGACGAGCGCTCCTCCGTCGACCCCACCCAGATCGTGCAGTACCCCAGGTCCGAGTCCTCCGGGTGCTCGATGTCGTGCTTGGCCTTCTCGCTCAGCTCGGCGGGGTCGTTGACGCGGCCCTTGTTCTTGGACTGGTTGGGAGTGTTGGTGTCTCGACTTTGCTGCGCCTCCCGCATTTTGGCCTCGACGGCGGCGGCCGAGTCGGCTTGCGCTGCGTCCAACTGCTGTTCGATCTTCTGCAAGGAGTCGGTGCCCTTCGGCCAGCCGACGCCGATGGGCCATCCCTTAACGCCGCGTTGGCGGGCGTAGCCGTCTGCTACAGATAACCAGTTATCGGTTTTGACATCGGCTGACGCGTCAAATGCAACGATCATGTCGACGTCTCTGCCAGGTCGAAGTAGGGGGTATATAGGTAAGTTGTTTGACATGCCAGCATCCATCAGTTGTATGTACTCGTTGTTGTATATAGTCGTGGGTGTCGTGAATCGTAGTTTTCCCTCCATATTATATGTAAAATTGGGTATTTGTGCAGGATCGATGGGATGGACTTTCTCCAAGTCTTCATTGTATCCATAAATCATCTCGTCGACTGTAGCAAAGCCAGTGAGACTCTTTACCAAAGGCCGGACTTCTCGGTAGTAGTGACTAAGAGTTGCACAAAAGGCGCTGCCGAATATTCCCATCATAATAGGCATTCGAAGCTCCGGCAGGTGGAAGTCCTTGCCCTCTGGGGGGACGTCCTCTCCATTGTTAAACCGTCGACCGAGTGCCCAGGTCGGAATTCCGGCATTGAACTCTTCGCAGAAAAACTCATACGGAGTTAATTCGAACCATTGGAACCATGCCTCTTGCCTAGCAATTTCTCTTGCGCGTTCCTGCGTGGCAATGCTGGCCTTTGAGATGTCGGCAGCTATATCAGGAATTTCGTGGCGGACGGCAGTGTATATCGGCATCGGGTGCTGACCATATTTGATGTATTGTCGCTGGTTAGAAAGTTTAAAATCCCTCTCGTTGACACCAAGTTCGCCTTTGGGCACTAGAAGTCTTGCCGCCAGGAGAATGCCGTAGACATCAACGAGTCCGATATGCGCCTTTGGGTCACCTTTGAGCTTCTCGACCAAGCTGCTCAGAAGTAATTTGCTGGTTGGTGAAGTAGTCACGGATGAGAATGCAGCGGGAGGGTATGCAATATGAACTCCGATCCTTGCTTTCAGATGATCAACAATACGATCAAGCCGACGGTCAGTCAAAGTTGAGTGGAATAAAGATTGAAGCCAGCATGAACCACTAACACCCGATGTATACGTGACACAGTCAAATAAGCCATCTTCTTGGGTAGCAAGCATGGAACCGGTACCAGCTACCAAAGCACGTAGACCGCCACCAGATCCGCACATAGCTATGGTAGGAACATCGTCAGGATGGATGTCCTTCTCGTCCAGGTCTAGATATTTCGCTAAAGCCGCCGTGGTAACTTTCTTCCGGCGAGCGAGGAACTCCTTTTCCTCGTTACAAAGCTCGTCTGAGACGCGAACTTTGGCGGAGTACTGAATTTCGGGATGGATAAAGGGGTCGTGAGCTTCCTGCCAAATCTCACTAGCCAGTGACCCATCGGCCATGGAGAGCTCACGTTGAAGCTTTCGAATTTGTCCGGGAAGTGCCTTGGACCAGTCAGGTAAGATCATATCGACGATGCGATCCGATAATGTTGACCATTCAATGTCTGTCACATTGGAGAAATCCTCAAATCGACTGGCAAAAGAAGACCAAGCAGTCTTCTCAGTTGGAGGCTGCGGGCCATCCTTGGGATCCTCGGCGTCCTTCTTACGCCTGACAAGCCGGGCCTGGCGCAGTTCGTCGCCTGGATAGAGGGAATATATAAGCAAGCCTCCTATAAATACAGCCGTGGGCGCTAATATAAGGGAACCTTTACCGGCACCGGCGTCTTTCTGCTGGTCGCGGGAGCTAAAAAAGCCACGCGGGAACTGGCTGTGCTGTACGCATGACGGCCGTCCACAGACATTGGGTGCGCGACCAAAGATCGGCGCCAGCGCTAATCGAGATATGCCACGGGCTAGCCTGTTCAGCTGCTTTGCATGACACTGACAAGATCTTGGGAAAGATCTCATCGTTGGAGACTGGTGCGAGCCTTGTTAGTAGTGTGAGTTGGGATGTGCAACATGACTTCTCCATTAATAATTATCGCGGATACTAGGTGAAAATATCTATGAGAGGAGTGCAAGTTCTTTGCGGCTGGCCCGTCGCTGTGGTACGATATCGTGACATCATTGTTAAAGCCGCTTAAATGCATTCTTGGCATCGTAGTAGTTGATATGCAATTATCCATCGCCAATTATAATATGGAAAGTACCTACCTAAAAGAATATTATTAATATTTCTCTCCATCAACTCCTACCTCCTACCTCCTACCTCCTACCTCCTACCTCCTACCTCCTACCTCGAACACCCACAGGCGAGGCAGGTAATTCGTATGTCAGGTACCGTACCTACCTGGTTATTAGAGTTACCGTTGACCTTCGACTCAATTAATTCTTCCACGTTCGTGATTTAGGAGAAGCTGGCAGCTGTCATCCCATCGTATTCTTATGGAAACGAAACACGACTACCTCGGAAAATAACGAATTTTTCTTATTATGTATGGAGGTACTTGATGTGTACCTAGGAAAGCAACCGAGTTTGTCTACATCGTGTGGTAGACATGCTTACCCCCATCTGGACGCTCGATGACCCCCGATTGCCTTTTTCATCTTGCCCGTAGTGGTTTCCTATACTATCATATTTTCGACTGTATGAACCAGGCCCACAGGTAGGTGTAATGAGGCTTCGAGTACCTACAAGCTACCCGAGGAGGCGAGGTAGGCTCAAAGGTTGATAAAGGTAGTCCTCTTCCCTTCCAACAACACCTATTCACTAAATATATCTGAACCTATCTCCATACATTGGCCTCTTCAACACTGTTAGTTCAAGAACTGTCGAAAGGTTTTCTTACGCTGCTACGCGAGACGAGCACACTTAGACGTTTATTTACTATGTCTCTATCTAGATGGGCCCGGTCTTCTCGCCTTTTGAACCGCGAGAAATCCAAGGAAACCGACACAGGCCACTTTTCAACCGTTCATATCAGTAATCCCGTCACCCATCGACGCGGAGACATCTCATCCGTTTTAGCAAATTACGAGACCGGAAGCCAAGATGGCTCACCCGTCAACGAGATTCGGTCTATGGGGGTATCTCAACCCCTGTCGGTACATTTTGAGGACATACCCGTACCATCTAAGCTCAGATTTGTGGACTCGAGTCCTAATGAAGCTTTTGACTCCCGCAGACCCGTAAACCCGGTCCCTAAGCCACCCAGAAACCCTTCCCCCTTTCCCGATAGAGAGTCCGATACAGCACCCAATGGAACACCTCCCAGCGCACCTTACGGTCTATGCAATGGAGCCGATGCGAGCACTCCGCGGGGGGATGTTGTATCTCTAGGATACGATGCAAGGTATAATCATTCGCCCCCATTCTCAACCAGGGGACATAGCAGCTCGTCGTCATACCCTTCTGAAGGTCTCCGTTCCTCTCTAGACCATTGCCTCTCACCACCGCAGAATACCTGGGCAGAAGGCTTCGTATCCGAGCTGTCTCGCTATAGTCTGTATCCTGCGCGAGACACGTTGAGTAACTCACCGACCTCCTTGCACAGTGAACGGGCTCCGCATGGCGAAGGCAGGCAATGTCTCACGGAAGAGCCTACTGCAGCTGGAGGAACCCCAGGCCCCGACGTGGGAGCCATTGGCAACAATTGTAATACCCAACTATCACACTCTGACTTTCCCTCACATGGATATTGGCAGGGCCCCGACGAGCAAAAAGGCGCATATCGCTGTAGTAATCTTGTCGATGTGATATACGAGGAGACCCAACGCCTTCCTCTTTCGCAAGAGAGTACGCCGTGTATGCTGGATGGCCATGGTTCAAGTACATTGGCTGTTCAAGGCAGTTCTTCCGAACTTCAGTCCTCCGCGCAGAACGAGTCACTTAAGGATTACTTCTTATGTAAACCAGTGAGCAATACGGGGTCTATGGATCGTCTCCGTCCCAGCACAGAAAGAGGTACCGCATACACTTCAAGAGCGCATCAGCACTTACATGGCAACCCTTACTTCAATACAATGCCTGCGTCCGTCTCGAGGAAGCGCTACCGACGAGAAGATCTGAATTGCTCCACACCGTCCCCCAGCGACGCTCAGATAGACGGAACACAGCCCCCGAACGCCAGCGAGTCCTTAAGCACTATTGTTCGGCAACCCCACAGCTTCAAGCTTGCGAAGTGGTTTAAGAAGATATGTATCCGAACCAAGGTGCGCTTTGACAACGCCATAAGGTTAGAACCGTCGTCAGCGACACATGGCCGGAAGAAGTCTATATTCCGGAGGTCGCTGAGACCCAAAAAGCGTGGCAGAGCCAAGAAGTCGAAGTGGTCGAAGTCTAAATCGAAGCCGGCAAAATCCCGTCAGCTATCTCCCAGTCTAACGAGGAGAGTAATCAGGGACGGCTCCGGCCAAGGTGAGGGAAAGGCTCGCCGATTCCTCCGCTCACTCGAAACGAGAAAGAGCATGCAGCTGCCCGCACAGGACGGAGTCGAGGGGTCTAACGCGGGTCACAGGCGAGTACATTCTTGCCCGCGTGACTTTCCATGGAGTCCATGATCAGTAGGATACTTAGGTACAGTGCTACATTGTGTTGGCTTGGTAAGTGAATAAGAATCTCTACCGCTAATTATCGCCAAGTAACTCATGACGGAACTAGGTAGTTGGGAGCTTTTGGAGTATTGTTCGGAGATACTCAGTTGGAAGTATAGGACTCTGGGAACGGCTCGGTACGCTGTTTTCAGACCTTGGGAAAGAAAATGGGTCTTTCCTTGTGTTTCCTTCTGGGCGCCGTCTGTTCTATATATCTTATAACAGACATAGGCTCACCTAGTCTTAAGACACCCTTTTCGATTGCTTCTTATACATTGATGAATTACTACATCTTATCACAGGTGTTTTATCCCTGGGGGGGGGGGTTGTATGTTGCAAGGTACCTTTCTAGGTGCAACTGAAGCAATTCTAGACAGCTGCTTACAAAACATCTCCGGGCATCATCAAAGTTGGACAATGTCCGTTGATTCGCATGGGACCTTTTCCACTTCCATTATCTTGTCAGCAGGAAAGCGTCTCGGTGCCGCTGAGTGCCTCATATGTCTGTGAGTCCTAGTCATGCCGCCATCCATCCCACGTACCTACATGTCAGCAACCTTTTCCCCTTCATACCCGTCATCATCAGATTCCAACTTGCATTGACTCGTCACGTGAATATCTACATCCAGCTCGTCAGCCCAATGTCGCACCAGATCCGGATCTTCCAGGAACGCGCGCCCCACGATCACCGCGTCCGCAGAGCCCGCCTGTAGGATAGCCTGTGCCTGCGCGCCGGACGTGATATCCCCACGGTGCCCACGAGGGTTCTCGTGCCCGCGACGGTGTGCTTAATGGGCGCCGCGGACGACCAGCAGCTTCGCGAGGGCCGCGGCGTCGTCGACGCTCCACTGCGACGCAGTCGGTGTCGTGCTCCAGGTAGCCGGTCGCGGGAATGCGCCTACTCCGTAATATTATCGTTTACACGTTTTAGTAATCATGAGGATTTGCCGTACACTTGAGAACTCACATCCACGCCAGCTTTCAAGACACGCCGAACCGCGGCAACCCAGTCCTGCTTGAACTTTTCGATGTCTTCAATCGTCGCCTCCTTTGGCACAAATGTCTGGTCGCTATACGCCTCAGGCGAAGGGGCGACGACATTCGCTGGCCATCCCTCCGACTATGCGAAGAAGTATAGTATAATATTGAGCTAAGGTGAGCCTTTACGGAGGTTTGGGTATCTTCACTTACGTGATGGCGTGCCGCCGCTTTACCATTGATCCACGGCACCACGGTGCTGGCTTTCCTACCGGCGTGTGCCAACTGCACGCCGAACTTCACTCCGTGGTTGCGCGCGAATTTGACGATCTGCTTTAGGGCTCGATCTGTCCGTCCTCCCAAAGACCTAGGTCCTGCGGGGAGATCCGACCTTCAGGTGAGACGGCGGTGGCTTCGGTCAAGATGAAGCCTACCCCATGGGTCATGAAGCTCCTGAGGCGGACTGGAAAAGTAAGGATAATATAAGCAATACGATTTCAATCGATGTATGATCGTATTCTACTATACATTGAGCTATGCAATGAAGACAGCTATTATTACCTACTCTGTAACCTTGTAATTATGAAATTCATTCCAGTGAAAAATGAAAGACTCCGAACATCTCAGGAGTAATGTCAATATATACATCCTAACCAGGTAATAGATTGTAAGCAATCCATGGGACTTGGGAGCCAGCCAAATACAACAGGCCAGCCTAGCTACGTAACAGTCAGTGTTCGCGCTTCCGAGGCGTGAAAGCTAATTTAGTCCAGGGTCTCGGGATTTTGGCTACACGCCACGAGATCCAGCGAGCGGCATCCGGCTTTACCAGCTCGATATCGTAGTTCATTATAAGCTGCGCCACCACAACCTTCATGAAGGCAGAGGCGTAATATCTCCCAGGACTATGTATAACTTGTGAGCGCAATATACTAACGTATATATACCCAGTATCTAGGTACTAAAGAGTAAGAACATACCAGGCCATACGACCAACTCCCCACATGAGAAATGAATGATCAACATCTGTAAGCTTAGATGGCTTCGGCTGCGTGGTTGATGCAGCGGAAGACAGGATAGCCGAGTCGACAAACCGGAAGCCAGAGAACTCTTCTGGAGAAGGGTAATACTGGGGGTCGATATTGATAGCGCCAGAGGGGGCACAGGCCCATTCACCGACATTAATCTTTGTTCCGTCCGATAGGGAGAATGGCTGTAGTGCGCAGCGACGAACACTCACTGGTAACACTTGTTAGCAAGAGACACTTATGAATATATAGCTGAATAAGGGCATAGTTTGCTTACTGGATTCTACTGGCGTAAGACGTGCCGACTCTTTGATAAAACTGTCAAGGAGAGGTAAACCTTGACCTGTGCGTTCAAACTCCTCATACGAAGTCTCGAGTTCTCGTCGGAGCGGCTTGACGTACTCAGGATGAAGACAAAGGTCATGGATTACATAGACAATAGTCTAAGACAGGCAAGTATTAGATGCTGATAATGATGCAGTGGCAGTAGTTAGGAGTAGAAAAGGGAGACTTTCTGTTGATAGAATATGAACTAATCCAAACCAAATGGCCATCAGCTCATAGATTACGCGCTCTACAGACCACGGGTTCTGCTTAGGCGCCGTCTCAATGATCCATTGGATGCAGTCGGCCTAGTTTAATATAAGTCAGCCGGGTGATGGTAGGCAGTTGGAAACTGGAAATGCTCACACGCTTTGGAACAGAATGGCCTAGGTTCTTGAGGTTCTTTTCCTTGATGCGCTGCTCCGTGGCTGGAACCAAGCTTTCGAAGAATATCTTATGAGAGTCCAGAAAACGTCTCAGTAGACCACCAACAAGCGGGGCGAGAGCCTTGGGCAAGAGCTTTACAATCTCCGCGTTAAGTAGAGTCTGCTCAACATAACTGAGAGCCGAAGTCATAAACTTTTTATCCTTGCCTAGGAACGTGTTCGCGTTAGACGATTGCGCAAGTAGATACATAACTAGTTCCAGAAGGAGTAAATAGGACTTACTCAGCTCTTCTCCAAATAATGAGCGTGCATTCAAAAGCACTACTAGATCCATCATTATTGGGTATACCGGAGCATATATGGTATCTTCTCCAAGAATGACTTGATTAGCAGACGTGTCTTCGTTTCTTCTTCCTTTTATATCTACTTTCATTCCATGAGATATGTGACTAACCACCAGTAGTTGTCTTTTTGGACAACAACTCTGCCCAGCGGGTACGAACAAGCACGCCCAGGTCTGGAATTAGCTGCGGGATATTGTTGGTTAAGAGAGTCCGCAATGTACGAACGAACCCAACACCCTCAACGCCTCGTCGGTCAAACCAGTTGAAACCGTTCATGGTATAAAGAGGCTGGAGCATCTGTCCCGCCCAGTGTTAGATGCACACAGAGCATCGTAGTAAGAAGAGATTTTGTGACGCTTACATGTTTGGCCGCGCCATTGAGAGATAGAACTGTATCGGGAGCATTATCAATCTCTTTGATATACTTGGGTGATGGTACGAAAACCATGCGGACGTCAGGAGCATGAATCTCGAACGGCTCACCGTCGGACTGTTATGTTTAGACTACCGACAGATAGCAGAGATGACCAGTACTCTTACCCGTTCGTAGCCTTCTCGAATAAGCTGGGGTCCATTGATAAGGTAATGCCACGTAAGAAGACGCTTCTTGAGAACCTGAAGAATGCGGCTTACTGATATCTAGATGATTTGGGGAGTCAGACTCAACGCACTGATACACTTATAGACGGAGGAATACTCACATGCTTCTGCTTTGTCCATAGAGGGTGGCTAAAGAGCAGTATAGAGATAAGACAAGCTATACCGCCGAAAAGAACTGGATCTCTCTCTGGAGAAGGGGGCCATGAAAAGGTGAAAGAGTCAACCAACATATTTGATAGATATGTGCTAAGATATACTCCTTGTATTCTTCAAGCATTTGTCTTTAATCCCAGATAGAATTCCAGTGACGGCACAATTCCTAGGTAGGTAGGTTTTAAAGAACTTGTCAGATATAAAACCTAATGAGCCCTACTGTGGGCTTCATTGAAATCGATGATATTCCTTAGGTACCAGGTATATAAGGCATATTGTAGCCATTGTAAATACGGCGCCAACCCCTGAATCACTTTTCTGCAATGTCCCAAACAGGTACAGCGTTTAGCTGACACGCCGGATATACCAGTTCCCACGCCACTTGCCCCCCCATTGTACCACAATACGTGATCACTTGGTCTAAAGTGCATTTACTATTATTAGCTGTAAGCGGGTGCGAGGAGCTTGATTTCTGAGTAGCCTTTCTGTTTCAATATTCCTTCGCTTGAAATATTGCTGAGTGGCTGTATTAGTGCAACTTGCCCAACTCACGCATGATTGTTATAATATCTCAATGAGAATAAAGGGGATGCGAACATGAAAAATGCCGCATTGCTACAGGACACCTACATATAATTAGAACGTGTGTTGCTTCCCGGATCGGTGGATATGTGAGATGTCGTAGATAGATCTTACCCCACAAGGCTCTCGCAAGCTTAAGCAGGCTGTATGCACGCAGCTCCCTATCATTTTGGTCTAGAACTGGCCTCCGGATGTTTGTATTGATGATTTTATCAAAGTAATGTAGCGCTAATGTTAGTGCTACGCATCCCTCCACTACATAGGTTGGTTGAGAGACAGTCTATATGTCGATCAGTACCATTGTTAAGACCTCACACGGCCTTAACCCTCGCCTCCGGGAAGGCTCATTGGGGTGTTGGCTGTCAAGACAGAGTGATGCGGAAGATAAGTCTTATTGTCTTAGTCCTTTGGTTATACCCAGGACCTTGTAGCTGTGAGTCTTTGTAGCTATCTGCGCAACATTGTCGTTGGTTTTCGATCGTTGCATTTTGAAATAGTGTTAATAGGTATTGAAATTTCGCCTTACCAATATAGATCACATAGTATGAAAGAATAGCAGGCGTCGAAAGTAACTACCTATAACTGCCAATATTTCAATTAATGAACGATCGAAATAGCTTCTAATCTTTCACTGAGATTGGCCGTAAATCGCTCACTCCCATGACCTCCGCAGAAAGTATCGTTGAGACCTGGTCAACTCCAATTCCGAAAGCCCCAGCTGTCCTGTTGCCTTATTTCCTGGTCATTTCGCGACCGTTTGGCCACGTATCATCCAGCTCGTAGTAGCAGTGACTGATTACCTTACCCCCCGAGCTGATAACTCCGTCTCCCGGCGTTTCAAGGGCAGCCTCGGTGTCACAAGGCTGTTTTTGAGTACTAGAAGAGAAACTGGAAAGGAGTAGTTTGACAAGAGACAGGTTAACGAAGTGTAAACGGGTGAAGCTGGAGAAGGCAGGTGCAGAGCTAACGATAATGGCTACATTGAGTTCTACGGCGCTAAAATGAGAGGTCTGTAAGCTGCAAGAATACTACGCATACGCGAGGAGGGGGTTTAAGGGGGACGAAGAAACATACGAGCATAGGGAAAGAATTGTTGAGATCCATGTCTGGTCGTAAGCACGTTCGATCTCGATTCTCTCAACTAAAGAGACGATACTAGCTGCGATACCCCTTGGATCATACATTAGCTAAGTGAAGCTTGTCTTAGATGTACACGAATTGGTGAACTCACAGGATAGCCAGGGAGAATACAGCGATGACCTGAATTCGTTGCCTGATAGGCAATTCGAGGCCCACCACGCTGGGCAATGGAAGAATGAAAATATATAAGTCCAGTACTATGCTGAGGGCTGATTGAGCCTGCCACCATGAGAGCGGGATCAGGGAGCGCCCATCTAGCGTGTTAAGACTCGCCAATCCTAAGAGTTTCGTAATAGGTGGCAACAGCAACTCCTGTTCCATATAACAAGAAATTGAATGTCAATCCAGTCCAGATAGCGATGCGCATTGGCTTTTGTATCATAAAGAGTCGACGGATGGGCAGGAAGATAGATGCTTTAGCAAAGAAAGCGCCGACTTGGAGAAGGAGAGCTGGAATATATATTATATCCTATGGTTGTGATTAACTCCATCATCATGCCAGTTGCAATGGTGATCTTACCCTAGCATACGTAGCGTTAAAGAGACATGCTGGGACATCCCAAATGTGACGAGCTAAATCCAGCTCTATGGATAGGGGGAACTCGATCAGTTATAGTTATTTTCTATCACTTAGGGGAGGGACTCACGACTAGCCTCGAGTCCTAGTATAGTAATTGAAAGGAGGAGAGCAATTAAGTTAAAATCTATGTTGCCCCAATTGGAGACAGTAAGCCTGGTGTAGAAAAGCCCCGAATAGAATGTATATAGTTATATTCAGACTTACAGTCGGCTATTCCAAGCTTCCTGAGGTTGATATAGAACCTAATAGTAGTAAACAGAATCCCCCATGTCACTCCCACTGCCGTAATAGCCATCAAGGCTGGGGCCAGCGACTCGGCTTTCTCAAAGTTGGTATGCCCATCCGGAGCGGGGGCTGCTGGAACCTGACAAAGGTCAATGGTCGAGTTCATCGTGCGCGATATCTCGTGAAAGGAAGAAGTCGTGGTCGTCGCAATATTCTGCCTTTAGGAGGAAAATATCAGTGATGGAATTAAAATGGATACTCGTAATATATCAAGAATGACGAGTAGACCATATAGGCCACTCATGAAATATCTATTGCAATAGAACTCCAGAGCCTACATGAGTGCAACTATTCTGCGTTTCAGCTCATGCATGGCATTTCCAACAAAGCCACGACATTTATTACATGTCTTAAAAACCTCGTAGGAAATGGTAAACCTTTAGGTACCTAAATAGAAAGCACAATCAAATAGAATTTAAATTAGAATTTAAAAGTGTTTTAACGTTCCGGTTATTCGCAAATCCGACTAGGGAATATTAGATTTAAAAATATATTATTTTAATAATATATATATATTAAAAAATAAATATTAAGATTTTACTTTTCCCGTATAATAATTTTAAATATATAATAAAATTAATTATTTAAATAAAAATATTAAAATTAATAAATATAAAATTTTAAATTATAAAAAAAAAAAATTTATATAATTATATAATAAAAAAATATTTAAATATTAATTTTTTTATTTTATTAAATTTTATTTATTAATTTAAATTATATATTTTAAAATTTAATATATATATTAAATTATTTAAAATAAAAATATTAATTTTTATAATTTTTAATTAAATTTTAAAATATATAAATTAAATATATAATAAATATATAATAAATATATTTTAAATATATATAAATTATATATTAATATTTTTATATTTATTTAAAAATATATTTATTTAAAATTTTATATTAAAAAATTTAATTTTTATTATAATTATTAATATATTTTATAATTTATATTTATTTAAATAATATATTTTATTTTATTTAATTTATTTAATTAAAAATTTTAAATTTTATTATTTATATTATTTAAAATTATTCTTAGATTTTTATTTATATTATTATATATTTATTATATTAAATATTTATTAATAATAAATAATAATAATTTTTATAATTAAAAAATTAGAAAAATTATTATATTTTTTAAAATTTAATTAATAATATATATTTTTAGTAAATTTTTTATAAATAAATTTCAGATTAAATTAATTAATTAATTAAATTTTTAAATAATAAATTATAATATATTTTTTAAAATTTATTAATAATAATAAATAATTATAAAAATAAAATTTAATTTTTTAATAATTATTTAATTATATATATATTTTATTTATTTAAAAATAAATAAAATAAATTTTATATATATATATTTTTTATATATATAATTTTATAATAAATAAAAAATATAATAATTAAAAACTTATTTTTTATTTAGCCGGTTTTTAAATTTTTTAAAATAAAAAAGCTATTTTTTATTATAATAATTAATTATCATTATTTTTTAATTTTTTAAATTAATAAAAAAAAAACTTTTCATTATAATAACCGATTATCATCGGTTTTTTTAATCCTTTAAGTAAAAATAAATAAATGTTTTTCATTATAATAATTAATTATTATTAGATTTTTTAATTTTTTAAATTAAAATTATAATTTTTAAAAAACCGATATGAAATTTTTTATATTAATTATATTTTTTAATTAAAATAATTATTTTTATAAAATAAAATTACCGATATTTATTATTTTTAATTTAAAAAGTTATATTTTAATTAATTAAATTAATTAGATTATTATTTATTTATTGCGATTTATTATTTAGAAATTCGGTTAGTTAATTAATCCGGTCCGGAGTTTATTTATAAGGAATTCGCCGGGAATGTATATTGCTAATTAAATTTTAAAAAATATAACGATTTTTTTAATTTTTTAAATTATAAAAGTTATTATTATTTATTATTAATAAATATTTAACGTGATAATTATAAGCCTAATAACGTTAAATTATAATTAATTATTATCATATAAATATAAAATTAATAATATTAATAATTTATTTTTTTTTTATAAAAAAATTTTTATTTTATTTTTATTTTATTATTATAATATTAATTATAAATCTAATTAAAATGCTTAGCGCCATTAAGATAGTAAAATTCAAAAGTTTTAATAATTAATTTAAATAATATATTTAATATAAATACTAAATATATTAATATAAAATTTAATTAATAATTAATTTTAATATTTTTAATTTTAATATAATATTAATTTAAATTTCTCTTTTATTAATATATAATCACATTTAATAAATTGAAATAAATTATTATTTTTAAAAATATAAAAAGCATATAAAAATATAAAAAATATTAGATAAAATTATATAAAAGCGTAAATTTATTATTCTAATTATATTAACATATAAAAAAATCGAAATAAAATATAATAATAAACATAAAAATTACTTAATATATTCATTTAATTAATTAATAAAATTTACGCATAATATCATTATATAAAATTAAATTATTAAATTTATTAATTTTATAATTTTAATTTCTATTTTAATTAAATTTAAATTATTATATTCCAATTATAAATTTTTTTTATAATGGATATTTTATTTATTTAAAAAACGCTATATATTTTCCAATAATAATATATTTTATATAATTTGAATTTAATATATATAAATTTTATTAATTAACATTATTAAATATTTTAAAAAATAATTTATTTAATGGGAAAAAGCTTTTATTAAAATGAAAATAAAAAATATATTAGAAATATAAAATTAATTAGGCATTAAATAATTCTTATTAATTATTAAAAAATTTAATTTTACTTAAATAAATTAATAATTCTTAGAGCTCATTAGAACAAAAGTTTTTAAGTTAAAATAAATATTTTTTAAAAATTTTATTTATTAATATTTAATAAGATTTTATTATAAGGCGGCTTATTATTTAACGCCTAAATATTTTAATGGCTAATATATAATAATCACGTTAAAAAAATATCTATATAAAAATAAATATTATTAAGTTCTATAGGCATATTATAAATTTAAATATGTAATTTTTAATGGAAAAAATATAAAATTCTATGATTTATTTAACTTTAAAAAATATAAAAAAATAAAAATAATTTATTTTTTAAATTAATAAAAATAATTTAAAATTTATATAAAAATAAATAATTGGATAAATAATAATTTAATTAATTTAATTAATTAAAATATAATTTTTTAAATTAAAAATAATAAATATTAATAATTTTATTTTATAAAAATAATCATTTTAATTAAAAAGTATAATTAGCATAAAAAATCCCATATTAATTTTTTAAAAATTATAATCTTAGCTTAAAAAATTAAAAAATCTAATAATAATTAATTATTATAATAAAAAATATTTATTTATTTTAGTTTAAAAAATTAAAAAAATTAATAATAATTGGCTATTATAATAAAAAATATTTTTTTTATTAATTTGAAAAATTAAAAAATCTAATAATAATTAATTATTATAATAAAAAATATTTTTTTATTTTAATTTAAAAAATTAAAAAGTAATGATAATTAATTATTATAATAAAAAGTAGCTTTTTTATTTTAAAAGACTTAAAAATTAATTAGGTAAAAAGTAAATTTTTAACCATTATATTTTTTATTTATTATAAAGCTATATATATAAAAAATACATATATATAAAATTTATTTCGCTTATTCCTAAGCAAATAAAATATATATATAATTAAATAATTATTAAGGAATTAAATTTCGCTTTTATAGTTATTTATTATTATTAATAACCCTAAGAAATATATCGCAATTTATTATTTAAAAATTCAATTAGCTAATTAATTTGGTTTAAAATTCATTTATAAAAGATTCGCTAAAAGCGCATACCGCTAATTAAATTCTAAAAAATATAATAATTTTTTTAATTTCTTAATTATAAAAATTATTATTACCCGCTATTAGTAAATATCTGATGCGATATTATTTAATTATTTATTTTTATATAAATTTTAAATTATTTTTATTAATTTAAAAAATAAATTACTTTTATTTTTTTATATTTTTTAAAATTAAATAAATT
>MU376284.1:0-109185 GCA_022495205.1 Hypoxylon sp. FL1150 | reverse complement strand
AATATAAATTAAAATTAATAAATTTAAAAATAAATTTTAAAATTAAATTTAATAAATTTTAATTTATTAAATAATAATAAAAATAAATTTCTAATAAAAAAAAAATATACTTATTAAATTAATAAGAAAAAAAATATTATATAATAATAATAAATAATTTTTTTTTTATTTATATTATATATTAAAAAAAAAAAAATTATAAAAATCAAATTAACTTTTATAATTTATAAATTAAAATAAAAAAAAATATAATAATTTTTAAATTTTATAATTTAATTATAAATTTAATTTATCTCCTAGATAAAAGCTATAAATTATTCCTAAATTTAAGTTATTATGGTACCCCACAGGGGGGTGCCCTCTAGTATTCTATTTATACGCTTGAAGACGACACTTCGATAGACCTCCTACGTGAAGAGAAGCCACATTCCGAGCAGCACAGCCACACTTTCACATGCTGGGCGCTTGGTTCCACGACAGCAGTGTACCCAGGTATCTCGCTTGACGTAATGCCTTACCCAACCCTGCGCCGCGTCGCGAGGCTACTCCTAGCCTAACCAGGATATCTACCTTAACACCTCAGCCTGATCCCCGAGCAACAGCAGACGGCAGACAGATAGCTCGCTCCTCATACCAGCTATATTCCTCACGAGATGAACATTCCGACTTAACATCGCCATCTTCTTCCTCTTCCAAACAAACAAACCGAAACCCGAAACTAGACCCAACCGAAGCCCAAGAAATGACAGCGCGCCTCCGCCGCACCTTCGCCTACCCCACCGACAACGACAACGACGATGACGCCGCCTCGTCCGACGACCCCGCCCTCGACGAGCAGGAGCAAGAGACGCTGATCGAAGCCCTCGCCGAACAAAACGACGTGCGCAACGCCCAGTTCCGCCTACTGCTGCTCTGCCTTCCCGCCGTCTCCGCGCTGCCGTACCTGGCGGCGCTGCTGTTTAGTGGCGACGGCAGGAACAGTCGGTCCGTGGCGCTGATGGCGCTGTCGAGCTTGGCATCGACGGGGTGGATGCTGGCGAGGCTGCCGCCGGGGGTCACGGGGGTGAAGGTGCTGGATGAGTGGGTCGGGGCCAGTAGTGGGAGTAGGGATAGAGACGATGATAACAATAGCACGTCGAAGAAGAAGAAGCGCGCAGGGGCCCTCCCGTTCTGGGCCGACAACAACCCTCGGTCGCCGCTGGAGAACTACCTGCCGTACATGAACGCGGGGCTCTGCGCGGTGCTCGTCCTGACGGGATTCCTGTCCAGGTCGGCCGTCTCGCAGGGGTACTGGGGCCACGTCGGACTGAGCAACCTGCCCGCTATCGTCTACGGGGTCGTGCTGGTGGCGAAGATCGTCATGGGCGGCGTCGATCCCGAGAGGGACCTCGGCGCGCTGCGGTATGAGTACAAGGGAGCTTAACCAATAACACCCTACATAATACAGTACTTATAATCTTACATGACACGATGAGAAGAATGGAGACGCAGCAGAAGGCGTATTTTGTTGTTGCTTTTCACGTATTCATTTCCATAAGCTACTTTGGTGACGCCGTCTAAGCTTCATCGTAAACTGCCTGGGCATCGAAGCTCGTCCCTACAGTAGTAGAACTAGAAGGCTGAATTATTAAAGATGATCATACTCAACCAACCGCCGCCCATGTTCGCCCGGATTTTTTTTGTCTATACGTCTATAGACTCGTTAAACCGCAAGACCCCGTTGCCCTTCAGAAACCCGTCGACACCTTTAGGAATAGAAAAGAACTCCCCATGTAGGTACGGATCCGTGGCCTGTTCCGCCGACTTGTCGACAACCAACGCTAGCCCATGCGACTTGATCGCATCCACGAGCGCTGGGACCATATTCTAGTTCACGTTAGCGAAATTGTTACGTGGTATAGCACGTACACAGAGTAGAAGGATATAACTCACCAACAATCGAGAGCAGCAGACCAGCCCCATGAAGTTGTTGCTCTGCGCTATCCGCACCGTCTCCTTTACCGAGAACGTTCTCCGCCCGCTGCTTTGGATTACGCTCGGCGACGGCATCACGTCTTCCCGCCCGAGGTCGTTGCAGAGGAACACGGGGAAGTTCGGTTGCTTCCAGTTCAGCGTCGTGCAGAGCGTCGGGTTGTAGGAGCTAAAGACGACCGACCTGACCGTGTCGGGCGCTGACATCCTCTGCGCCCTCTGCTCCCTCGCGTGGTCGAATACTATCATAAGTATCGCGTCGACGAGATTGTTCAAGTTCGCCGTCGGTCCTAGCCCGAGCCTTCTCTCTTCTTCTTCCGACGGGTAGATAATCTGAAGGTTGACGTGCATCGAGTTGGGAAGCAAGGACAGTGCCTGCTCCAACGAAACGCCTGCCGTGTTGATGACGCGGTGGACCTCGGCAATATTGGTGAGCTCTTGTGAATGTACCAAGGAAAGTTGGCCCCGGCTCGGATTTTGCGATGTGATGGCAGTGAATTGCTCATATGATAGTCGTGAAACCGATATATCAATACCCCCACATTGTATCATCCACTGCGGCCATATAACAGGGATTCCGTCGCTGGTATGCTGGACGTATAGCTGAACGAAGTCACCAGACAAGCTTGAGCCAGTGACGAACATAGTTGGGTTTTGATCTAGTTGGCTTGTGGCCTTCCAGTACGTCTCGAAATCCGTAATCTCCAACGGCGCTCCTTGGAATGGCTTAATGATTTGGGTGTTGAAGGTAATTTGGCCGATCGCTCTTAGTCGAGGGTCGAATAACGGAAGACAGCACTTCCCCGAGCTACTCCACGAAGCTCGGAACGTATTTGGAAGAGCGACTGTCTTCGCGATGATCTTTGCGCCGTAGGTCGGGAAAACGTCGAAATCGAGGGTGAATGTGTCGAGATTGTCGACTTGGAAAGATACGAGGCGTGTGTCTTCTTGAAACGGTAATATTATGTTCTTTGGAATCAGGTCCGACAGCTTGGAGGATATTGTCAGTCTTGCAGCAGGGTACTTGCTGTCGTGGAAGAATATTAAGGGATGCTCCCCGTCTTCTTGAAAGCTAATAAGGACAACGGCTTTCGTGTCTAAAAAGTTGTGGCCGTAACGTCGTAGAGGTATTATCGGCGGCGGAAGCTCAAGGACGGGAATAGCGTCGGCATCGAGCGACATAGGAACAGGTGCGCTCCCACTTCCCAGAGGGGCCAAAAGGGGGCCGCCCGTTTCCATCATCAGGGGACTCGCCGTCTTCCCCCGTTGATACGGTGTAAGCTTTTGCATACATTTCAAGTGACCTTCCCAAGCTGCATAGTACATAGCGGGGAGGTCTTTCTCGTCGACGATATTGGGATCAGCGCCCACATTCAAGAGCTCTTCTAAACATGGGACGTTTCCTTCGCTCGCCGCATGCACTAACGGAGTCCAGCCATAGAGCTTATCGATCTGATCCAGATCCGCACCGTACTCCTGCAACAAGCGAAGTAATTGGGGTGTCTGTCCCGACCTCGCTACGAGATGCTGCGGGTATAGTCCTTCAGCGTCAGGCAGTATCTGCGCACCATGCTGCAACAGAAGCCTGACTATGTCGAGAGATCCATACTCACAAGCTAGGTTAAGTGGTATATGATCCGTCTCCGATACGGGGTCCAGTCGGGATGTAGTGACGAGGAGCCGTTGTACGCACTCAAGGTGACCATGGATAATGGCGTGGATAAGTGGAGTAAAGTTATCGTGGTCGATCAGATCGATCGTCGTAGGATTAGCTATATTCCATATTTTAGCATAAACGCCATCAAGCCAAGGTAAAGGTAAAAAAGTAAGCCTTACCTTGCAGGAGAAGTTCGAGCATGTCCAACCGCCCGTGCATGCTCGCATAGTGCAACGGTACCCTCCCATAGACATCCGTCCTATTCACTTCCACTCCTCTCGAAAGACCCACGTTCAGCACGAACGAATTTCCGTAGATAGTAGCCTGATGAAGGCAATTCCTTTCGTTGATGTCATCTTCAGAGCGAATATCAACGAGTCCAGTCTCCAGCAGGACTTCAAGCGAAGCTTGCGGGGCCTCGTGGATGGCAGCTAGAAACGTGCGGGTTACCCTTTCCATCAATGAGATATCCATACCGGACGGCGAAGCAGATCCAGCTCGCATCCTTGATAGGAGGTCTCTAAGGGATTCCAAATTCCCGGTAATTGCCGTGTCGAGTAACAGGCTATCTGCGTCGCCTTCATCAGTGCCGAGTAAATGCTGACTACTCACCATATGTTCTGATCGAGGCTCGAACGAAACATTATCGCCATCCGCCCATGCCCCTAGCTCTTGTAGACTGGTCGTGGCCTGGTCCGAGAGCTCGCTGATCACCGTGGCATTGAAAAAGGGCTGTACCTCCACAGCACGGGAGAGATACAGCTCCTTGGTTTTGGATTTAGATGTTTTATCCCATTTCTTGAGGATTTTCGAGAAGGCAGTTCCATTGATCTCGACAAATTGCTGGAGCTTATTCAGGTCGTTGGCGAATTGCTGAAACCCTTCTTCTAGGGTCGCAAACTTGGCCGATCGCCTGGAAATACCCTGGCGGGATTGTAAAACTCTTTTCTTATCAAGCAACGTCTTAAGCCGGATTTTAAGCTTGGCCAGAGTCAATATCACGGTACAGCATGTGGAGGATGAATGGTAATAAGTTTCACCTACCTCTGCCTCTTTCTGAAGATAAAACGCGTTGACTTTCTCAAGTTCTCGTTCCTAAGTCATGTGAGCGGCGCTCCTGAAACAGTTGCTTTTTTCCACGGAAAAGAAAGATCGGCCATACCAGCTGGAAAAAGAATTTTGCTTTATTCGCTTGCAAAGCGACTTGGGTATCTACCGGCGTGGGAGTAAAGTGAGTGTCATTTTGGGCACTCAAAATCGGGGTAGCAGAGAGCTTCTTAATGAGCTATTGGCTGGTATTAGTGATACGATCCCACTTTGCAAGCAACATGCGTTTCAATTAAGATAGCACGAATGAGAGTTCGAGTTCGTCCCGCTGGACATGGTCTTGACTTCCCCCGAGTTGTCCGAGTTGCACGGGGAAGAATGCATTATTGACTACCTAGAATGAAACAAACAGAACGGCAGCCGACATACCTTTTTGAGCGCCTTGTAGTTTACGAAGCTGGCAGCGTATTCTGGCACTTCAAGCTGACGCTTCTGGATTTGCTTGCCGAACTTCCTGGAGAGGTATTAGTAAATCCTCCCGTCATAAATAGTGACGATCTAGCGCCTGAGGCAGAGGGAGAGGGAACGACATAACCCACAGCTGACGGGTAGCGGGTAGCACTTACATGATGCGGCAGCGGTGCCCGCAGCCAGCCCGCGAAGGCTGTTCGCTCTGGCGGAAGTCTCCGGTAGGCAACGAACGAGCGCCTTGGATAGTTGTCTTCCCCGTGTAACTAGTTCAGGGGGCGGTTGTACCAAGGGCAGACTAAGAGGAGACGTGGATATTGGCAATACGGGGGAGTTGACGTAAAGACGAGGACTTAAGCATTCGAGATGTGTCTCTCGGGTCATGTAGTTATCGGCTTGAAGAACATCAAGTGGCTAGAGGAGATAACGGTAATGATAATCAAAGACACGTAATACAATACGGACTAAGATCTAGGCATGTGGCAGGTCCGGGAGAGGGGCGCGTTCCAGTAGGGCGTAGTGATCTCGAACAGGATTCTCGCCCAACTGTAGCCTTTCTGTGTATCAGCCACCACCTCGGAATACCGCATAGAGGTCTTATACCCACGTAAAAGCAAGCGTACTATACCTACTTCTAGGCCGGGGTTGGATTCCCACGATGAGCGAGCCCACGGGTGGCAATAGAGGGAGGGTCACGTTGGCGGCGATCTGACCGATCGTATAACGGTGCCGACGGGTACTGAACCTTGAGGTTCAAGCAGCCGGAGTCGTTCGGTAAGACGAGGTGCAAAGAGCCCAACGTATTGGGTATTGCGATCCAATCGTCAAGGGTGCAGGGAGAGGTGGGGGTCAGATGGGGTGAACTGCAGTATTGTCTTCTGCATGAAGCGGCTGGTGATCCCGATGAGCTTTGGACTTGCTTTTCCTAGCGGGTAGCAAGACGAGCAAGCTTCTGATAGGTTCAGCGAGGACGGATGTGACGCAGAAGATGGACGACCAGACTTTATGGCGTCGAGTTCCCGTGGAGGGGTAGCTAAGGGACACCGAGGGGTTGACGATGGGAAAGGTACCTTACAGGAAAAAATGGGGAAGTGATTCAGAGTCGAGGAGCCAGGGAGCTTCACGACGTCAAGGCTGCACGGCACTACAATTCCTGAATAGCCCGAGGTCTCGAACCGCCGAGGAGCTAGTGGTGACGAGCTTCTACAGGTGCTAGCAACCTTTGCAACCTATCAACCTGTTACCTTGCAGCGTCTCTGTCTCTAGGCGGGTATACTCTTAGGCATGTAATATCTCATGTAAGGGGAGTGCTGTAAGGGGAGTGCTGTATTTGATACGTAATAAGCTGGTTAAGCTGCGTCGATAGTAGTTTTTGTGTAAGCTTCTAGTTCTTTTATCCTACCTAGGTAGGTACCTAGACTACGATTGATAACGACAAGCTTTGCATACGGGACTCCTCTTCGTTTCTTTCCATGGTGGCATGGTGGGGCACGCCAGAACGGGGGCCACCTTTGTTCGCACTTCGCACTTTCTATCTTTCCACTGTACACTATACTATCTGTCTGTTACAGGCTTGCATCAATAAAAAAAGAAAAAAAAAAAACAGATGCAGATGCAGCACAAACATGCAGCATTCAATTCGGGAATGGGAGCTGCAGAAATAGCCTGGGTAGCTTCTTTCTCAGCTCCACAACTGCCCGATCGATCCACTTGGCATCTCCTCTTTCCCATAAAAAGAAACCGTCCAATCAGACGTCCAATCTTCACCCCGTGGCCTGCGACATCCTACGCGCAAGGCTGAGTTGTATGAGGAGAGCCGGGGTTACTTCCGAACCCGGGGTCTGCCGGCCAATCCCGCCGTTCTGCCGTCCTCAAAGTCTCCGTCCGCTCTATTATCACAACATACGAGATCCCCTCCTTAGGTTTACCATTACCATCGGAGAATGGATTGCCAAGTCCTTGTAGGCTTTCTGTGTATGAGATGGTGAGCTCGGAGGAGAGTGAGGCTAAGCTATGTATTCGATGAGGAGATTCAGCTGCCTTATGCCGTTGGTGCACTAGTCAATAGAGGGAGGAAGCAAATTATCTATGTAAAGGGGCTATCATGCCATAGGGAGATGAACTGCAACTAGGTACGATACAAGAAGAGATCCTTTTACTACCACAGCTCAGCCCGATTTCCCATGATACTGTTTGTGAAATCCAAGGTCATAGCTGTAAGCTCGGGAACCGACTTCGCCTATCTGTAGTGCCGAGCTTTGCTATTTCATATAGGGGGCAAATACACACTCCTGTCGATAATAATCAACATGAGCCAAGTTATAGTGGTAATAAGCAATAAGGAACATAGCACAAGTTCCTCGGCCCAGCATTTATGATAGGAGTAAAACTACATAAGCCAGGTACTTACTCCGAGCTGCCTACCTAGACTGACATCGTATAAAGGGACATATGTGGCGTATCAATACTTGGGTGATCAATTTTATCAGTCCCCTTTTCCAAGAAAGTACATAGTTTGGAAGCAGTAATGAAGAGATGAGGACCCACAAAGTGCAGCATCATCTATATCACCAAGACCAACCAGGCTTGGAGATAAACTAGCCCGCGAATATATGTAAGAGAGATATTCCAATCTGCTATGAGCAGTGACATCCGAGTATTTCCAGAGACATGCCGCCAAATGTTCAGTCTTGACACCCTACTTCCGTGCACATACCAATATCAACACGAAACAGACCACCCGCATTCCCATTACAAGTCATAAACTATCGTTTGACAGGAGTCAGGTATATGTAGAGAGGGATTCTGTATATTTAACCCGGGTGATCAGCTCTAGCTCGATAGCGAATCAGTTGAAGTGGAAGAAATGGTACTAACCTGTCCCAAAGTGAGAAGGCCCGTTGCTTCTCAATCCACTTCTGGCTCTCGTCGGAAAGCTTCATGTCGAAGTCGTATACGATCCGAGCGAGAATCATGCGCATCTCAGCGTAGGCCAGGCTGCATTAGGCACATGACGTTAGCTAAAGAAGCTTCCCCTCAAAAGTCAGGGCTTGACATACTTGCGACCGATGCAGTTCCTAGGGCCAACACTGAAGGCCTGCAGAGCGTCGAGCTTGTTTCCCGCCTTGAGAGCTTCTTCGGGCGTGGCCAAAAATCGTTGGGGGTTAAAGGACCATGGGTCCTTCCAGTTCTCCTTG
This sequence comes from Hypoxylon sp. FL1150, assembly GCA_022495205.1. Taxonomy (NCBI): domain Eukaryota; kingdom Fungi; phylum Ascomycota; class Sordariomycetes; order Xylariales; family Hypoxylaceae; genus Hypoxylon; species Hypoxylon sp. FL1150. Next base: position 100,845 of record MU376284.1, on the reverse strand, counting down.
CTGTGGTTCATCGACCACTGTTGGACCTCGACATACGTCTATATGGTGATGTATGTTAGTTTCTGCTGTCGACAATATGTGAAGACACTCTTACGCCGGCGGGTACAAAATGCCCTGCAACCTGTTCTCCTCCAGGAGGGACGACTCGGACCAGGCCCGACGTTACGGGAGGGTAGAGCCGTAGCGCTTCGTTGAGAACCGCGAGCATGTATGATAGCTTGTTGACCGAGTTGATGTTGATATCATCCACGCTGTCAAATGCCGCGCGGACTTCCTGGTTAAGCTTTGCTAGAATCTCCGGATGGGTTAACAACAGGTACGTAGCACCAGAGAGTGTAGTTGCCGTGGTCTCGGATCCAGCTAGGATGAGAATGAATGCATTCGAGGACAACTTTTCAAACGTCAGGTTCTATGTTTGGTTTCAAACCAAGTCAGCACTCAATACCTTGACATATCGCCTGCGAGTGAGAAGGCGAGAGGATCGATTTCGATACATACCCATTCCTCGCGTCTCTTAACGAGGCCCTCGAAAAGGTCATCGCGGCCCTTCTCCATCGCCAACCGCTTCTTGACCATGTCGTTCGTATACTTCCTCACGGTGATAGCCGCGTTTTTTACTACCCTGGCCATTATCTGTACCAGGTCGCCCAGGCCAATGTATGTAAGTGCTACCATGATGGATCTGAATCGTATACTCCTGAAGATGAATGCGATCCAGGGGTGATAATTGACATTTTCAAGACAGTGGAATGACTGGCCAAAGACAAGGTTGCCCACGATATCGAACGTTGTCCAATTGTACCAAGCCTCGACATTCAGCTTTGCGTTTCCCTCGTTACATTCCTCGTGAAGCCGCTAAGCCATAGTTAGAGACGGCTCGCTACTTTGCTTGATGTGCAGAAAGATGGGCTGCGTATGTGTAACGGCAGGAAAAGGGGTCGGCCACACGACGCAAGAACCAAAGAGTTTTTCTCGCCACTGACCTTGAGTAGAAGGTCGATATACTTTGTAATCATGGGTTCCTGCTGGCGCATTGCGTCGGAGGAAAACCCATGCGACAGCGCGCGGCGATACCTCGAGTGCTCTTCCGTGTCCGCATTGACGATCGACGGCGGTACGTGGCGGAGGACCCTGTTAAACGTGGGGGCCTTGGACATCTCGGCAGTATTGCTGTCGGCGCCGACGCGGTGGCCGTAGATGTCCTTCCATGCCTTCGGGTCGGTGAAGGAGAGGTGGCCGGGACCGATGCGGACGACGGGCCCATATTTATCGTGAAGCTTCTGGGTGAAGAACGCCTGAGAGCCGGTGGCGTGCCGGATGGCCCACGGAATCCTCGACGCCCCGTACAGTTTCGGCCCGGGGAATTTGTGGAGCGGGTGGAAGTAGAGGTTGTAGATAAGCGTCGACGCTTCATATGCGACGATCTATACGACGTAAAGTCAGGGGGTCAGAATTTTTCTTTAGGGATCTCACGTAAGAGCCTACCAAACCAACTATGAGGATAGTGTATCTCGTTATGGCAGACGTCCCGACGTCCAAGATGTTAAATAGCTGTGCCATTCTAATTATAGCGGAAGAAAAAAAAATATATATGCTGTTATGATGATATGGGTGAGGATGACGAAGATGGGATGAATGGATGATTTGTATCCAAATGAAACTGCTCGAGACATAGTGGCTATATGCTATTGTATACCTCTCATCGATCTTATACAACGCGGGGCAGTGTACTAAGCGAGTTACGGGGCTGGGTATTGTGACTGGTAACTTCGCGGGCCCTAGGCTACCCCGGAGAAAAAAATACGTTTGCTATTGCCGGATCTTCGTGGGCCGGTGGTATTTGGTATTGCAGATCATCGACAACATTCAGAAATCTGGGACCCTGGTGCTACCAAAGATGTTGCCTATCTCGTGCAAGTAATACGATTACGAATGTGTCGTAGCTGAATGGCCAATCATATCGTTGCTAAATCATTGTCCCCTTAAGGCTCAGACACATCATATGCGAATCGCCTTCACCACTTTCACATTGTTTGCCGCTTTGGGTACCTAGGTAGGAAGGTTGCGGAATTCGGAATTCCGTACAAATATTGAGCCGCGGGAGAATGGACACGGCGCGGATTTTGTTTATGTCATAGTATTCCAAAGCCGATACGACGCAGAGAATGGCTGTACGATGTAACTAAGGTGTGCAAAAACTAATTGTCATCAGACACCGCCAACGAAATACTGTACCCTAGCTATCTTAATCTTTGCCGCCGGCCTTCTTGCTCGGGCTGACTAGATCATCAGCCATAGCATCTGCTGTAGCTTGCTTGAGCCTCTCGCTATCTTCCATTTTGATCGCACCGCCGCTCTTATCCTTCGTGTCTTTTTCATCTTCACTGTCTCCAAGGCTGAAAGGGTCGTTGTCTGAAATCGGGTTCGGCTCGATTGACGACAACGGTTGCCATTTGCTCTGCTTACCGGGAGGCGGAGTTGCGCTACTGTCCTTGGGCGGGATTCTCGGAGAAGCGTCATATTGGTCAATGTCTTCCATGTTCTCCTTGAAAGCGACCTTGCGACCGTCGGGTTTGGGGGAGGTGGAAGGCGGCGGTGGCCTGTAGAGACTAGGATTGCTAGCTTGGCGGTCCTGAGATGGTCCTATATGTGTATTAGCCGCGTACCTCTCTGTAATTAAACCGGGAGTGCACTGACGACTGTCGGGATGAAGTCTCATGCCTGCAAAGTCGTCGCTGAGAACCTGCGGGTCCGCATCGTAACGATCGTAGTCTGCACTTCTGCGGGAACCCTCTCCGTTACGCCTACCCATATGGCCCTGGCGTTGGTGTTTGGAAGGTTGAGTCTCATCCTCATTCTCGTCGTACTCTCCGTCAATCTTCTTCTTTAGGTTGGTGAACCAGGTGTTGACCTTAGACTGGGTGTCGATAAACCCCTTACGTAGGTTCTCCTTGATGATGGGAAGGTCGTCGTCGATAAAGCTATGGTCTCGGTCGTATATCTCGTTGGGCTTGAGACCGGTCTCTTGTCGTCGATACTGGCCGCCAGGGCCCCGGTTCGTCGTTCTAGCTTCGTAGGCGCCAACATTGTCGTAATGTTGGGCGAGCTGTCGAGCGTAGAGCTCGTCCGCCTCCATTTGCGTCATGAGAGTTCTAGGCCCGGTTGGTCGCGGTGGTTGGGGCGGAGGAGCTTGCTCGCGTACAGGTTCATTCTGGACAGCATCGGGATCGCTCATACCTTCATTTTACGATCAGAAACCACCCAAGCTAACCCTAGACGAGGTTAGACGAACCTAGAAGAGCGTTGAACGCTGGGTCAATCTGGCCGCCGCTCGCGGCCAAAACTGCCTTGATGACAGGCACCTCGATGCTGGGGAACGCTTCCTTCAAAATCAACTCGTTCTTCTGCTGTTCGGTAAGAGGTCGAGGGGGTTTCGGAGGCGCCGAATTGTCAGAAGCTGTCTGGTTGGCATTTGTCGTGGCCGAGGTCGCAGCTGCAGTCGCCGGTAGTGCTGTAGGGGGATGAGTACTTTCGTCGCCGAGGACACCCGTCTCTTGAATATCGTCGTCGTCCATTTCAAATGGACGTACAGTCGTCGGAGACTCGGGCGCCGTAGTAGACGTGCTGGTCTTGTTCTATAGATGCGAAGCGCAATGTTAGCAAACGTGGCAACCGTTAGGATTAGTATTTATATTTGAAATGTCGGATCTACTCGTCAACGGGTTGCCTCAAACTTACCGTATCAGTCGGAGCTGACATTTTGGCCAGTTGCAAAACGTATATCTAAAAAGCAAAAAGTTGGCAAAAAGCCAGAGATATATGGCTATGATCGCAAGAGGGATTAAGGACCACGTTGTGCGAACGCATTAAAGATAAAACAGGAGTTAGGATCATTGATGCTACAGCTATAGGCATGATAAGGCATGGCACACCGGACACATGCTCGTAGAGGGGCGCCGGAGTTGCGACGCTGATGACGTTCCCGCCACAATGCCCTGTAACGGTGCTGACTTATTGTGGCTTACACTGAATCCTGCGCCAAGGGACCTAACCTAGGTTAAGCTTTTAGGTGGTGTAGGTGCTCCAGGAACATCATTGGCCCATAGCCTGGAGGGAGCTTCACGAGAAACTTCTTATTATCAACCTCACTGAGATTCCAGGATTACTAAATTAAATTTCAGATAATAGGAGACTCACATACGGTCTATTGTTTTAATGTTCAACTCATTCCAACAGGTCGATACGTGCTCTTTCGCACGGGCTAAAGCCTTTACAGTTCATAAGCCAAACTTAAAGATGACGGGATAAAGCGGCTTTACAGCAACTCACCGTTATGAGCTTCTTACAGGCTGGCATTCACTATGGCGGACTTTCAACTCGGTGCGGATTTTATCCCTGCTCTTCATAAACCATCAGCTTTACTCCCCATTGCCAAGCATCACGATGGCCTGCTTTATCTCATCGAGAAAAACCCTGTTACGATTGTCGTTGGTCAAACTGGCTCTGGCAAAACCACACAAATTCCCCAATTTCTCGAGAATGCAGGCTGGTGCTCTGATGGGAAGATCATTGGCGTCACTCAGGTAAGATCCTCATCTTTTATTTTGAGACTCAAATAATCAATTGACCGGTATAATAGCCCAGAAGAGTGGCCGCCACGACTGTCGCCATTAGAGTTGCTGAAGAATACGGTTGCGAACTAGGGAAAGAAGTCGGATATTCGATTAGATTTGAAGATGTAACGTCTGCTTCCACGAAGATCAAATTCTTAACCGACGGACTTCTCATTCGAGAGGCCTTGGTCGATCCTCTGCTATCCCGCTACTCGGTAATCATGGTTGATGAAGCCCACGAAAGATCTATAAGCACAGATATCCTCCTTGGTCTGTTAAAGAAGATAATGAAGAGGAGACCAGAACTGCGAATAATAATCAGTAGCGCCACCCTCCAGGCGGAGGATTTCTTGAGTTTCTTCTCACAGAATTCCGATAATCAGGAACCTCTAGAGAACGGGCACAATGAAGTCGGTTCAATCATTAATCTGGAAGGAAGAATGTATCCCGTGGATGTTCTCTACTTAGAGTCCCCAGCGGAGAATTACGTTGAAAAGGCAATCTCCACGGTCTTTGACATACACACGAAAGAGCAGGAAGGGGATGTTCTTGTTTTGTTGACTGGCCGCGAAGAGATCGACACAGCCGTCCAGGCCGTCGCGGAACGGTCAGCTCAGCTCCCCCCGTCGACGCAATCAATTCTGGCATTGCCACTGTATGCGGGTTTATCAACGGAACAGCAAATGTTCGTGTTCGATAGCCCGCCCGAGAATACAAGAAAGGTTATCTTCTCGACCAACATCGCAGAAGCATCTGTAACAATCGATGGTATTGTTTACGTCATTGATTCGGGCTTCGTGAAGCTGAAAGCTTTCGACCCCAGGACTGGTATTGAGTCCTTGACAGCGACACCCGTCTCCAAAGCTGCGGCATCGCAGCGTGCAGGAAGAGCTGGCCGCACAAAACCGGGAAAATGCTTCCGGCTCTACACCGAAAAGGCGTTCCAAGCTTTACCTGACGCAAATATTCCGGAAATTCAGAGGTCAAATCTTGCACCATTCATCCTACAGCTCAAAGCGCTGGGGATTGATAACGTTGTGCGCTTTGATTACTTGACGCCGCCACCTGCGGAACTCATGATTAAAGCGTCGGAATTGCTATTCTCCCTAGGGGCTCTCGACGAATACGCTAAACTCACAAAACCACTGGGCGTGCGGATGGCGGAGCTCGCAGTGGAACCCATGATGGCAAAAACCTTGCTGGCAGCTTCATCGTTCGGCTGCCTTAGCGAAATACTAACGATAGCAGCGATGACAAGCCTCGGCGGTTCTATATGGATCCAAATAGAAGGAGAAAAGAAACAAGCAGAGTCTGCGAGACGGAAATTCGCGGCTGAAGAAGGTGACCATTTGACATTATTAAATGTCTACCAGACATTCATAACCAAAGGCAAGAAAGAGTCCAAGTTTTGCCACGATAACTACCTCAATTTCAAAGCTATGACCCGTGCTGTGAGTATCAGGGCACAGCTGAAACGCTACCTGGAACGGTTTGGAATAGCGGTAGACGAGAGCCTCAAAACACCGGCCGCCAACAGGGGAGAGCAGATTCGAAGATGCCTCACCACGGGCTATTTTGCCCATGCGGCAAGAATGCAGCCCGATGGAAGCTTCCGCAACATTGAAGGAGGCACGATACTCCACGCCCACCCCAGTTCTTTAATGTTCAATCGTAAAGCCGACTGGGTAATATTTCACGAGGTGATGGAAACTGGCAGCAAGATCTTCATTCGCGATATCAGCAAGATCGAAAAAGGGTGGCTGCTAGAGTATGCATCAGGATACTACGAACTCAAGTCGTGACGTCGACTAGAATAGATAATCAACCTACTATTCTAACGATAGCCACATCCGACTGCCGTCTTTGGCCTACTCACCAACCTAAGGTGGTTAAGGCAGCACGTTAAAGAGAAGCTTGCCATGAAACAATATTGCACGCTGAGGCTGAGACCAGAAAAGGATAGCCAATGGATAGGGCTAGTTTTAAAAAGAAACAAACTTACCATTAGCTCGGCCCGCTAGGGAAGCTTGAATCGTTCCCGGATGTGTGGGATCTGTGTTTGATTACTGCATCTCCTAGTACATAATGCCTTCTCGAGAAGTGGTGCGTGGATGAGGATTAAATTCGTTACCCGGACCTATTTATAACGAGGTGCTACAAGGGAAGGTTCTTTTTGTACCTTCGAAGGATCAATTTATTCCGATGGTAGACCTCCCTCGTCTTTCACAGCGGTAGGATAAACATCTGGCTGCCAACGGGATATGCATTCCCAGCGAATCTATCGTGCTAGGGGATAGGCAGGAAAGGAGAAGATTGCGTAGGTCTCGAGTCCCAGCCGGTGCCCACAGCTTCGCAAGCAGGCAAAGCTAGCAATTCAAGCAACTTTAGGTAGCAAAGGCCCTAGAAAAGGGGGCTAGATAGGATCATCTTCTTTTAGGACTAGGATAGCTGACCCATGTTCCCAGCGTCTCCCTTACCGTATATGATTGGCCAGACTCAGTGTTCCTGCATTAGTCCCCCTTGCTGAGGCTGGGAACCGCACAGTGCTGGATCATGGCCAAACACCCATCGACAGATTGTGGCGGCCACTGATATCACTGATATGCGTTCTCCCTCGAATGCACAGCAGATGAATATCGGGGCTGCCCAGTATCCAAGACAGTGCCCCTAACTTGGGTGGAATTCGAACCCGGTGTATTGCTGCTCCACCACCCCTTCATTCATTTCCGCCTTATTAAAATTTCATTCGTCCGTTCTCCTCAACCCGGTCAGCTACAGGTACCTCCGGGGTTGTATTCGGTCAATCACCCTTCTTTTGTCCCTCACGCATCTGATTCCTTTCTCTCCTTCATCCCATTCATCCAACCGCCTCGTCCAGGAGTTCGTCGACAATCCGGTCAATAGACCTAACTGCCTGCCAGCGGGCGCGCCATTCTTTCAGAATAATCTAACCTACAGTCATTCTTTTTATGCCCGACCATAATTCACTCTTTTCGGCCTCATGCCAGTCAGGCGTTAGTGTTTGTACATCGATCTCGTAGAATAGTATTTGGTTCTAGTATACCTATTTAATTTTCGAAATCGAGGTGTTATACACATAACCGCAACACGTCATTCAACCTCAACGATCTTCCAGACTCACCAACGTAACTTCGCGGCGAATAAACCAACTCGGGAGAAATCTCAGCCAATTTCAAAACGGGTTATCGAAATAGCTTGGCGTGAAGGAATCGATTGTGTACGGTGGACGTGATGGCAGGGCACCATTTTCAGAGTCGTGGCCATGGCCATGGCCACCAACACTTCCATTCGAGAGCGCTTCACTTGCACCGGGACCAACCTAATCAATTAGATACTCGGGCGGCAATAGCCAACGTTGCTTCCGAGGGAGTGGATGCCGTGGCTTCGAAAATCATGGCAAGAGAAAACGACCTTAACGAGAAGCCAGTTGGCGGCTCGAATGGTCTTACGATTGCGCTCAGTATCGGGTGAGAATCCAGTTCAAATCTTGTGGCGAGAATTTAACTAACAGAATTGTATAGTCTCCCGTTAGGTCTTGCAGTCGTTGTCCTCGTCTATGTATATTGGCGAGCATCACAGAGGCGAAAGAGAGAAGATGCAGTAGACAAATACAAGTCTATGGACTTTGGGCTCGACGAGGCCGCAGCTATGAAGGGTGGTAAGAGACGAAGCATTTTTGGGGAAAAGAAAGATCCGAGTCATAAGACACAGCTCTCCATGGACATGAACCTTTCTAGCCCGTATTTATTGCCGCCTAGTATGCAAGACTCTAGGGAGTCTTTGAACTCCCTTGCGAAAGGCCTCCACCAGAATGATGACCCTTATCGACCCGTCACTAGCTACGCCGGTAGTGACGTTGGATCGTTACGTTCTTTCGCAAGAGGACCGGATAGGGATTCTTCGACATACGGTGGCAAGCCGCGCTCTATCGCAGACCGTGACCCATCCAGAAACGGACCTACTATCAACACGAGAGGCGACCTTCCCCTTCCCGCTCGCCAACGATCTCTTCCGTCCTCGCCTCTGCAACCGCTGCCGCCTGTTGCGCAACCACTCTCAGCCCGCGAGTCTACGGCAGATGTGCCGCCTCTACCAGTGAAGAATGAATTCCGCTTCGTGGACGATTCCTCAACTGTTCCCCACGTGCCCGAGATCCAAGTACCCGCAGCAATTGCCTCACCTCTTTCCCCCAGCCCCCCTAACTCCCGGCCCCTTTCTAATGAATCATTCGGCGCAAATCAATCAAATGCCCGACCCGCAAACAACGTGGATTCCATGACGTTACCTAAGTTCGACAACCAGCAGGGCCTAGGTATCATGGACACTCGTGCTTCCCAGAACTCCGCAGACAACTCCCCGAGAGATTCTAGCGCGCTTCCCACACGACCACCGAGGAAAGAGTCTTTGCCAGCCGGCTCAGATTTTGCCCAGGACTACCAGGACTACACTGCTCATTTCCAGGTTGACGCACCGAACCACGATACTGACGAGCTCCACATGTCTCCCATGCTAGCTGAGCATGAGTATCCGCACTCTGCCGGCCTGGGTGTGCCGCAGCAAGATAACAAGAGGTTGTCGGTGGGATTCCGACCTCTGCCTCCGGATGATTTCCTGGAGTCTGAGGATCCCGAGTTCAGAGCCAACAGAATTCGATCTTTCTACAAGGAATACTTTGACGACAGCGCACCCAAGACGGATGCTGGAAGACCCCCGCCGATTCCCCAGCAAGCTACTTACTACGAGGACTACGATTCAGGCTACCTGGGCGATGCTCCATTCTTCGATCCTGAGACCAATGCCTTCGTCATGCCGTATGCTCAACCCGTTACCCGTCGTGCTATGACTCCGCCTCCGAAGTCGAGACGGCCGATGCCTGGCGGACCTGGACCGCGCGGCCCTCATGGCCCCCACGGTCCTCACGGAAGCATGGGTATGCCGGCTGGACCTCACGGTAGACCCAGAGCCGGCTCAACGTTGTCAGCTCCGAGATGGGCACCGATGAGCCCTCGTCCTGGCTCTTCGGCCTCCCAACAACGCGTCCCCGGCGCCAAACCCAAGAAGCCCTTGCCTCCGCCTGCTGCCCTCTCCACATTGCCTACTCCCTCCAAGCTGAAGGATGACTCGTTTGCGCTTATGGGTGCCATTGACTTTGCACCTCCCCCCACTTTCAAGGATGTACAACGTGGTCGGTCACAGAGCCCTCTCGGTGAACGTAGACCTTACGCTTTGAATACCCCTATCCACTCACCGTTAGTGAGTGCCTTCGACGATACACCGGCATTGCCTAGCCCGTAAGTAACCCTCCACCTTGCGCTTGTGAATTCTCACTAATCCGTGCCAAAGGCATCTTCTCCGCAAATCAGGGACGTTCACTGCTCTGGATTTCGCACCCCCGCGTCGGTTTAAGGACCCTGACTCGATGAGCGATTCTGGTAGTGTGGTCAGCAACCGCAGCGGTATTTCGTCTGCTAACCTCAGCGCGATCCGCGGTGGAGCTGGCCGAGTTAGTCGTCTGCCTGGAGATACCGTGTTTACCCAGGCGTCTATGGGTAACACCCTGAAGCCGTCGTGGAATATGAGGGACTAGAGCGAGCGCAATGTACGGCCGAACATCGCAAGTCTAGTATGTACCACGAGGCGGGATTCTCTTGCGCATAGAACAAAAAGCGTGGCTAAAAGCTAACCAGCAGCTGTCTTGTATATCCCAAGTAAATATGTATTGTTAATGGCCCCGTGTCTTTTTTTCATCATTTTTTTTATTCTTCCGGTCGGGAGTAGTAGGTAATTTGTAAGCCAATCATGACCCGGCGAAAGCAGCATTCAAACCTTGCATGGCGGACAACATATAGACAGGATCGGTGCAATTATTGTTTTACCCGTCTGGTAACTAGGGTTATTCGCTATAGGTAATAGTTGACAATATCCATTGGTTTTACCAGACTCATGCCTTTCTAACATGTGAAATCCATCTGATTGTAATATGTGAGGGTGTCTTGCTCGTAAGAGATATCACAAGAGGGTTCGTACCTTAGGGTCCAAATTGTTAGGATTTATGATGTAAGTAATGCGCAGACTTTTCCAGGGATGTCTTGTGCATAAAATAATTATCCTCACACTTAACTAAATCATTACTTTCCATCTAAGCAATTGCTTGGTTAGTAGGTCTGTGAAGCCTTTCTTGGCACCTATCCTCATGCCGGGCGCCGATATTATGTGCGAGCAAAGAGCCGCTTTCTTACTAACAGCATAAACCTTCTCCGCACACCGAAAAGCAGATCAGATTCGCAGAGGGATTCCCAAGATAGCAGGTTGACGTGCGCAGCCAGAGCTCTGTTTGGCTGGCTGCCGGGTCGGATCGAAGATCTCCAACTTCTTTGTCATGAACGGGGGGATGTGAAACGCGGACCAATTACGTATTGCTTTCCGGAATTGATGCTCGCAGGGTAGCATACATGACGTTTACTAGGAACTATATAGATAGTATTATATGTATCAGTAAGGTCGAAAAGCAGGAAAAATGCAGCCATTGACCCCATCGTTGCTAATGAGAGTCTTGTATGATACAATACACGCATCGTTAATAGATGCTGACGATGGTATGTTGTCAGTTGCCATCTCGAGGACGAAAGTCGGAGGCCGGATGCAGGTCAAATAAATATTTGGCCCGAATTTGTTGAGGACCGCTGCGAACGGCAGAAAGAGGTATGTAGATGGGTTACATACATGATACATCATGTCGGGGGAGGGGCTATGCCCTACATAGGAACTGCAGAGAAGGGCTCTGGATCCTCCGTCTATGGCGGCTGGTCCCTTCGATGCCCAATGATAGGAAACATCTTCCGCGCGATTTAGACCGGTGTAAGTCAAGCAGTAGGCTGTGTGTTCTATTTATGTTTCCTACCTATGTATTTCGTACGTTACCATCCGTCTCACCAACAATTTGACTTGGTTACTAGCGGCTATCTCGACCACCCGGTTTAGAAAGCCACATGGAATACACATCCGAGGTTGATGTTATCACAGCATAAGTTTCACGGCTTTTGAGTTTTGGTAATCTGAACATTAGCCGGTGTCGAATTTGTAGTACATAGTAGCTTGTAGCACCACTTTATTAGTCAGGGGTAGGAGGAATTCATCAGGCGGAGCCCATTCTCATCTCACTCATCATGTAACACGGAGCTTGGACATGACATAGTCAGATTCCCACCTTCGGACAAGCTCCTACTAAACACGATGGTTTGGCACTGGTAAGTAAAACGAATAAATACAACCATTATACATAGTAGTACGGAAAAGATCCATGATGGGTGTTAAAAAAGAGGTAATAGCAGCACCAATATCTCGAATGTGTTTTATTAGACTCCATTATGGGATCTGAGCTACATCGCAAGGGGCATAGAAGATGTCCTCGGCCCGGAGACGGGCCATGCGCTAATGTGCTTAGGGCATCTCTAGACTGCTGTCGTACCGTCGTACCTCGTAAACACTTGAGACGGTGCATAGACGATGTCTGGATGCTTCATAGCGTTCGGGATCTCCCTGCAACGTTAAACTCAATTAGATAGAGACGTTTGTTCCTTTGCCGGGTTGCCCGTGCTCGTGCTTGGACCTTACTATGTACCTACCTACTATGTAGTAGCCCAGATCCTCGTCAGCTTCGGCCGAAGATTGGATGGGGAATTTCCAACTTTTTTTTTTTTTCATCATCACCATTGCGAGGAATTGCCCCTGGTGCTTTTCTTTCATCTCGTTTTCTTCATTCGTATTTTTTTTGGCTTCCGGTTTTATCTTCTGACGACATTGTCGATCTATCACTTAATAACCTTTTTTTATTGTGTTAAATTCTTAATTCACCTGAATCTCCAGACCGATTCTTGTTACATAGCTCCTGGACCCGTTTGTTGTTTGTCTGCATTCCCGTGCATTCCTACCCTATCGTTTCCATCCGGGCGCATAAGCTGGGAGACACGAGAGAGAGGCACAAAGCGAGAATGAGAAAAAATAGGGAGCTCAGCCACGCCTTACCTTAGGTACCTAAGAGCATCCCTGTCTTGTGTATTTCGTATGCATTAGCCTATTCGCCCATTCATTCGCTGGCATTCCTTCTGGCCTACCCGACCAGTCAGGTCGTCCCGCCCATCGAACCAGTGGCCGTGCTACTGTACTCTAACTGTGCTGTCCTGTTGTTCTCGTCCATTCTCCTGGCGTTCCCTCCTGGCGTTCTCCCCTTCGCGTCTCAAGACTGCACAACTCGAAACAATAACCAAGTTTCCATTGTCAATTACCGCCAATTCCCTAAGAGAAGTGAGGCTCTCTCGTCCACTCTCTTTCAGTCCAGTCTTCTTTGGCTGTGACTTAGCCAAGTCGGCTAGCCGATCATTCGAAAAAGGTACGTTATTCATCACTCGCACAGATAGTCATGGCCGTTGGTGCCTATTGACGGCCTGTGGCGATTCTGCGACACACACTTCATGATAACTTCATTGGACCATTGTACTCCAGCGCCCCATTCACCTACATTCTCTCCGCTTTGTTCTACCTACCTAATCTTGTTGTCATATTATTTCCAATTGTCTATCTCCTCGATCCATCTATCCTCGATGCCTCTACTATTGTCTCCTCAGAGTACTGTCTGCTAACATGACGGCCATCAGGCCCTTCCCTGGATTGGTAGTCGCAAGGCAGTTCACCATGTCTTCGTCGGCCAATGCTACCAGTACCGGTACGGATACTTCCGTAACGGAAACGACTTCAAGTCCATCAAGTCCGTCCGACACCACGACTGCAACTACGCCCAGTACATCAACTGACTTAACTACTACATCAGCTCCTGCTACCACTTCTACCACTTCTGTAGACACCACCACCACGCCATCCACCACGTCTACCACTCCCACCACTACATCAGAGACCCCAACCACCACTAGTACCAGTACCAGCACACCCACAACCACAACCACTCCCACTTCTGAAACTACACCATCTACCACCTCGACGACGACGTCTGAGACAAGTCCTTCATCCACAACATCTACAACATCAACCTCATCTACGACGACAGCCACACCAACGCCATCTAGCGTGATAGTCACCACTACGCAAGTAAACACGAATTCAAATGGAGAGACCCAGACTGTGGTTATTACCTCGATTCAAGTGACTACTCCCACACCTACTACAAGTGATGCGGCAACTTCAACCGACGCGTCCGGCAACCTCATCACCGGAGGCAATGCTTCGTCCGGCGGCTTGAAAGAGCCAGGTAAAATTGCTATCGCAGTTGTTGTTCCAATTGCTGCTGTAGCACTGTTGGTCGTTGCCGGCATCTTCTTTTGGAGAAGGCGTAAGCAACGGAAGGATGCGGAAGAAGAGAGAAGGAAAGAGGTCGAGGATTACAGTTATAATCCTAACAACGACCCAACAGTGCCTGATATGGGGAGTGTCGGTGCTGCAGGCGCATACGAGATGAAGGAAGATTCATCAGGCTACCGTGGCTGGGGTTCGACCACTCTCGCAGGCTCGACTGGAAGGAAAGCTTCGACTACGATGTCGGGCGGTGCAGCAGGTGTGGCGTACTCGGATGCAACGTCGCCAACTAGAGGAAACTTTTCTGATACGCGATCAGGAGATGGCTTAATGAACGATGCCTCGAATACACCGCCAGAAGGTGAAATTCTTGGTGCTATGGGTCCATCTGCGACCGACAACCGCAGCAATAGCAATGGCAACGTACATCGTGGACCCTCAAATGCGTCGTCCTCTTATAGTGCCGCTGGGCGATCTGACGGGTCTGCCGAGAATGCTGGCTCTTACGGTGGCCCAGCATACTTGGACCAATACGGCGGCAACAATCCATATGCCGATGGCGCATACGGGCAGCAGCCAGGAGGACAGCCCATCATACGCGACAACCCGGCTCGACGCAATACTCGTATCGAGAACACGTCGCACTATCCTCAACAAAGTGCTGGAATCTCGCAGAACTTTTGATTTCTCTATCCTAGGTTTCTATTTCTGTTCAGATGATACCCGAACCTGGACGCCACACATCTTCAGCTAAGCAGCGCATTTATGTGTTCCTCCTGGATCTTCAACGGAGTTTAACGGTCTTTGCATCATCTTTTACTATCCTTTATGTATATTCTTTCTTCCAAACTCGACCGTGACTTTAGATTCTTCTATGCAAACCCTTTCTAATTATAAGGTCGCGCGGCATACAAAAAGGGGAATTTATGGTGGCTTCTGTATATATTCGACCAAGGCAACATCTAGCGTCTCATTCTCGATCATCTTTCATCCCTCAAATACTTCCTTATCCTTACAACTAATCACGGACTACCGGCAACGTACGATCTCGACACCTGTTAGCTTTTTCGACGCCATCGCCACCTAACTGGGCGGTATGGTGGTAAAATTTTATCGAGATTCGGAGGTTATGAGTAGCGATGGGGCGACAAAAACAGACGACGGAGCGGTGGACGGGGGATGAGGAAGGTATGGAGTTGAGTTGTGCAGGATTGGATGCTGCCGTTTAGGCTGATTTCCATGGTGTGGAGGTGTGAACAATACAGGAGCAGTTGATGCTCTTAGTCTAATACCAAAAGCTTTGGCCGCGATGTTGGCCCATATAAATCAAACATTATTGCAGTTCAAATCTTTATCAACACGTACTGTAGCCGGGTTTCATGCTAACTGTCCACCTGTCTACCTGACGTGAGTATCTCATCTGGTGGATAGAACGACTTGCGTGTCTATAAGCAATGACAACGAACCAATATGATTTACTCGAATAAGGCCTCTACATAAGACAGGTTTCTAAATCCCACCTTTCGAGAAGTTGAAACTCAATTGGTTTAAATACCCTTTTCCTTGGACGATGTACTTAGGTACCTAAGTTGTCGCTAAGACAAGAGTTTCACGAAGAAGCTATAAATAACCATTGGACTTACCCTGCCCTGCACTAAACATTTGAAATATGAAGTCATATTATAATTAACTCATATCTGCTACTTATTTCACTTGAAACATCATCGTCGAGTGTTCTGGGTGTTGTTCTCCAAGTCTAAAAAGGGTATTCCGTATCGCGCCTGTGCTGAGGTCACACGTGGCAGCAGCTGGCGGGTGCTTTCATCCCCGTCAAACCCCGTTAAATTAGCAACTGGTTTGTACGTCAAATCGGGAAGATCAAAAACATGTTCTAGTCATTTCCCACAACAAAAACAAATATGGCATCAAGGTACGTACGATTTCAAATCAATAACTTCCCACACCGCGGCTGGGCATTGCTTCACTACCACGGCCGGAGGCAGTTAGTCGCGGCCAGACGCTGCCGTTTCTTGGGACAGCTGGGGATCTCATGCAGATCGCGCCGCGTGCTGGTTCGGAGGAAAAAATAAAAAGGGAAAAGGGGACACATCACCCAGGGGACATATTCATGAACAAACCGGGGTTTGCGAGGATACGCAATTCTAGGACCACCATTCATTACCTGTAACCCACGAGAAGATTAACTTGAGGCTAACCGTGGAAATTTCCTCCGTCGCAGATTCGGCAACTCGACGCTCCACCAGCGAGACTCGCGAAGCGCCCTATTCGAGGGCTACAGCGGCAGCGGTAGGAATAGCGCCGACCCGGCCGCGAGACGACCGAGCCCGCTGGGCGGCTACGGCTATGGATACGCGGGGGGCAACGGCGCGGCAGCCGGCAGCGGCGCGCAGCACCTAGGCGTCGAGAACAGAGGGAGCTACAGGCCGGCGACGCCCAATTCCAGGTACGACCGACTTTATCCTCCCGAATACTGTATCGCGCTCCACGAAGCCCATTGCACCCCGAACCTTACCTGTTAATGAAGAGGGAATGATGGGCTGACAGACGGTGTCTAGGGGCCAATACAGCGACGCGGTGCTCAACGAGCTGGAGAGCCAGAACGACCAGCAGGTCGAGGGCATCTTAGGGAAGGTCAAGATCCTGAAAGATGTGAGTTTCATACTGCTGTTGCTGCTGCGCGTAAGTTGGTGGGAGATTATGTCCTGTGTGTGTGTAAAGGGGAAATAGAGAAGAGCGAAGTCGTACGGTTGTTGTGGAGTTGTTGTGAAGTTGCAACGCAAAGCAGCACAAGCCAAAAAAAAAGAACAATGTCCTTCGAGGGAAAACACGGTAGACGATGATGATAGCTAATCTGACTAGATGACGTCGGCGATCGGCGACGAGATTCGGGAGTCCTCGGCGCTGGCGGAGAAGATGAACGATACGTTCGACGCGACGCGGTTAAGACTGCGCGGCACCATGAACAGGATGCTGCTGATGGCGGAGCGGACAGGCGTCGGCTGGAAGGTCTGGCTTGGCTTCTTCGCCGCCGTCATCGTGATATTCCTCTACGTCTGGCTATTCTGATTCTTGGTTCCGATTCCACTTCACATACATTCAGGAGAGAGAAAAAAGATTTAGAGAGAAGCAATAGCATCATTGAAAGGCGTTCGCGGCGTTACGATATGCGAAGACGGGTTTGGCAAGGATGACCTCGGCCAAGGGGAAAAGACGCAGTTCCGAGTACAGACGGTACGAAGGTCACGATATCAGTATATATGGGACGATTGGGAAGGATTAAATCACTACTAGAAAACTGTAATTAATGTATCATAATTCGTCTCTTCATTACCATCTACACTGGCGCACTAAAAATGCTACAAGACGGCCGGCCGGTTCATTCATGGATTTTTCATCGGGAAAAGAGTATAAAAAGGGGTATCTTAAGGTGATGCAAATGATGAATCAGAGGTCTAATGCTCCTATCTCTCCTCTTTCTCAGTGGCCTCGAAAACGACGTAGACCACCGCTTGCCCGTCGCAGGGCTTCCGGGCTGCTCCCGAGCATGCTGCTGCCGTCGTGGGATAGGAGGTCACTCATAGCGAGACTGTTTCGTGTCGCGTTGCTCAGCGCCTGGCTGTGCCTGGGATTTCTGGGCTGTGAGGCATTCGCGGCGAAGCTCATCTCGGCCTGGTCGTCGTCGTCGCTGCTCAGCTCGGCCTCGGAGTCCGTGTGCTCGTAGCCTTCGTCCTCCGCCTCTGGGATGTCGTCGTCGAGATCGGCCTCCATGTCCAGGTCTGCACCATCGTCTCCGTGACCGACGAGGTCGTCCTCCTCGATCATCTGCGCCTGGTCTTCGTCGTCCACCTCGTCATCGACGCCGTAGTAGTGGGTGCTATCCCGACCACGGGCCATCGACTCGCGGAACGCGTCGTCGGCCTGCCTCATCCGCTGTTGCATGAGCTGCTGCTGTGCATGCGCGGCTCTCTGCTCTGGATCTTCTTCGTCTTCTTCATCTTCGTCTTCCTCATCTTCTTCCTCGTCGTCATCGTCAGAAGAACCGATGCCGAAATCGTCGTCCGCCTCGGGTATGTCATCGTCGAGATCTCTCGCGCCGTCCAGCTGCACGTCGTCCATGGCGCCGTCCTCGTCGACTCCGCCCGCCCCCGTCGCCAGCGTGTCGTTGAGGACGGCATCAGCGTCGCCGCCGCCAGCACCGCCGCCAGCACCGCCGGCCTCCGCCTCGGCCAATTCCTGCGCCAGCTGCTCGCGGCGTAGAGCCTCCTGGTGCTCCTCGGCCTCGCGGCGCTCCTCGCGCAGCTGGTGCAGGGTCTTGGGCACGCCGAAGGGCTTCAGCCACGTGCTGCCGAACAGGGCCACGTTCTTGCGTCGGCGGTCCAGGTTCAGCTCGTCGGCGCGCAGGCGCGCCAGCAGCGACCGCTCGATCAGGTGCGCGCCGCCCCGCCGCTGCTGCTGCTGGCCGTTAGCCCCGGCGGCATTCGGGTTGTCGTGCTGCTGATGCGCGTCGTTGCTGCTGCCGCCGTGGTAGGGCGAGGAGGAGAGCGGGTTGCGCGAGGATGTGTACCATAACGTGTGCGACTGTATGTCATATATACGCCATTGTTAGTCAATCTTTCCCATTGTTCATGTTTTGCTGCTTTTTGCTTTTGGGAAAGGGGGAAAGGAAGGGAAGCGGTACGTACGTCGCGTGGCGCCAGGTCAGGAAGTAGAGAAAACATGGCGCGGAGCTAAGAGCAAGTGCTCCAGGTCGAATGTTGTTAGAGATTCGTGACGCGAACTGATAGGCTGGAGACCATTTCGCTTGGTGTTGTAGTTGAATGAGCTACCTAACCTAGTCACTTAAGGTATAGCCAGTTGTGAGGGGATACCAATTGAGGCTCCAAAATATTATTACAATCTATGACTAAGCGGCATAACTACAGCATACCTTCTAACAATTCAACCAACTAAAAACTTGCCAAATAATTCTATAACACCTTCTCAACTCGAGCCCCGGTGGAAAATAGTTCGAACAGTAGTTGCTATACTGATGCCGTATCACTCTGATTTTTTTTTTCTTTTTTTTTTGGACAACATGTCCACGACAAAGGCATGTGATTACTCCGAACAACCTTGGAAATGTATCCACAATATCCTGTAGCCGCAAAAGTCAAGTGCTTGTTGCATCCTGCGATACAACTTTGTCTATCGTTGCTGTTCCAGTATAGATTGTCACTTTGAGTCTCATCACAATGTATCTAGCTAAAAATGGATAGGCGGATCAGTATTCGGTTAGAGTTTCCCGTTCTTTCTCCGTGCCCATCTCTGATGTCGCTTAGACAAGGTTGTCACTTCGTTCTTCGTTTCAAAGACAAATAGATCACGCAGCGAAAAAGTAAAGTCCCGCTTGCCAACTAAGAGCCGGATGATGTTTTCATCAAGTAATGAGAATACCCTGAAATTGCTAGTGCAAGGGGGGACTATACGACATGACCATCAGCGGTGAGTAGGACCGCGGCTCTGCAGATCCATTAGACAAATATTTATCTAGGCTGACTTCCGGAAATGCTTCTTGACTACGGGATTTCTCGGAATCTATTTTACAGAGTGGAAACCTTTTGCGCTGGAAAGGAGGGACGAATCCGTCCCTTTTTATTATTTCGCACATGTGGTAGCGCGCGTACTGGAGATCGAATTGCCCCCCTCGTCAGCCCTCTTTTATTAAGTCAGCCCCGCTCTCCCCTCCACGACAGGGATTAGGAGGGGGGAGGCTTTTCGAAAGCCCCTCCAAGCTTGTGATGCCTGGTTGGATGCTTGTGATATTACCATGTATTCCCTAGGCCGATCTCGCCTTGCCTTCTATTTCTACTCCTGAGCGTGTGTCCAGGATATGAGTCAACGACATACATTGCATTGCAGACGCTGTTGACCACTTAGACACATACTCAAAACCTCTATAACCTATAAATTTCTACAATTCTCACCGAGGTCACCTTCCTGTCACATATTATATTAGGTATTCACTGAGATCTAGATTTACTACTGCCCATGGGCCGGACTAGCGGCTCGGACGAGACTCTAATGCCAGATAACACACATCGCATTCAACAGGCCTCTTGATTGGTTGCATACTGCTATTTGATGCTGTCGATTCTTTTACTGACCAGTTTCCGAGGACATGAGCTAAGCATCAATGGTACGGAAGGTCACGCGGCCAGAAGCCCTGGCACCACGTTATAGCCCTGGTCACATATTCGACTACTAGTGTATGTAACTCTGCCGTCCCCATTCTCGGATGCAGGTTGACCTTGCAGAAATAACACCGAGCCAGGCGAGCATAGCTGGAAACCCAGAGGGCTGTTCCCAGACCAACCAAACCCAACATAACTTCTTATTGGGCCATTCGGTTTATTGTCGCTTTTTCAGACAAATTGTAGAGGAGCTAGAGTTCAACCCACAACCCACAACAAACACTATCTTATAGTCAATATTCTCTTACATTCTACGGGGCTAGTCGTACAAGAAAGGCTACATACCTACGTATGCTTCTATGCTTCGAGACACCAAGTGAAGTGAGTTCGCTCTTCACAACGCAACGTCGACTCTTCAACCCATGGCCGGAAGCGAGCGACGGGCAGTTTCGTCAGCTCGGTTAGACATGGTAGTTGATGCGGGATATAATGAGATTACCTATTTGAACGACGAACATACTACATATGTAACAAATTCCAACGCAGGAATAATCTTGGTTGATGACTCCCCCATACCCCCTCACTTCTGTTTCCAAAGCCGTATTTTGGTCTGTTCGAGAGACGAGGGATAGTGTGTGAAACCCCACGCTGCCATGCAGCATGCCCCAAACCGAGGCTCTCGTAAGCGGATTCATCTCTTCCCATCGGACCCTACCCTATGTATTTTACTGCCAAGCACACAGGCACATTACAGCTACAACAGACTATATTACCGACCTAACATAGTTCTGTCCGGCCTGTATACAGTAGTAAGTATGCTAGTCAGGTAGTGTTCCGTAGTAACGGCCAAGGCGACATCGGACCTGATTCAAGACTGATGTCCCTTGCGTTGGTTGGCGGCATCACGCTGTAGACGGACTTTCTTAAAGCTGTACTACGTTTTATGTCACTGCACGTTTTAGGCCAGCTTTGCTTTTTTTCTATCCGCCAATCCGCCCGCAAGGATGAGGACGAGGGGGGGACGAGGGGCTTCGTCTTGGGATGGACCCCTGCTATCGGGATATGCAGGTCTGTGTGGGGTGCGCAGGATGCGTTCTGGAATGGACTTTTAGTTTGGAAATGTCCATCTGGTCGTTCGAGAGACGTTTCTGTTACTCAAGCCTTCTGGCTACGTAGCTCACCGACGGGCGACGGGATATCTACCTCCGATGAACGGCAGGGCTGTCACCTAAATGTTACCGTTTTCTATTTCTGAAGGTCAATCAAATGCATCTGCTAAGCGAATAAACTCATGCCAGTCAGAGTCGATCCTCCGGGAGCCGACTACCAATGAACCGGTGCCTTGGGTTACAAATCAGACGTACTTCCAGAAGAGCCCTATGTCTGGACTGCATCATTACGACATGCAGGCATCTCATATTAAGGGAGTAACCCTATAGTAGCAATTGGCTCTATTAATTTTAAGAGCGGCAGGTTGTCAACTTTCTAGTAGTTTTATTTTTTTTCCCCATCTTACCAAGAAGACAGAATCTATACCTCGGGACGGAGAAGATTTAACTAAGTTGACTGATGAAAGCTACCATTGCATGGGTGATGATGGCATGTTGCATTTCAATATTAGACCAGAAGGTAACCCTTGCGCATTGGCAAACAGCATAGAAGTAGTGTCAGTCCACAAACCCTCTCACGCCCACGAAATCCATAAGGCTAGGTTAGCACCATACCATACCTGCGCTGTCATCTTGTTGATTTACCTCTCACGGCATCTGTTTTGATCACACAGAAAGAGGCATAATCCTTATTGGTGCAACGGAATTGCGAATTTAGGTATTAGTTGTATATGTTATAGCACATAGCTATGTGTGTGTTACATATCCCGAGTTGCGCGATATATTCATCCCTCGCCTAATAGACCGATACCTTTCTGGAGATCTCTGCGCGCTGGAGCTTGCTAGGTACAAGCTGCGAACGACGTACGATTTTAGAGGCGAAGTCAAGGTTGCGTGCCGAATGTTGTGTCTCGTAAAACTAATGCTAGAAAAAAAATCCAAGAAAGCTAAAAGGGTTACTCATAACTGCCATAGTCCTTGCTGGCTTGAGCCAATCAGCGTAAGCGCATTTGTTAAACCCCAAATGACTCTCCGGGCTGTACATGCTCGCTAACTGCGAGGCAGAGGCAATTGAACTCCGGTAACGTCACCGAGTCCAACTAGCCGTTCAGTCTAAACCAATAGACGCAAACAAATTACAAGGGTCTGAAAGAGTTGGTCGTCCGTCCTTCGGCCATCTCCTTCCCCTCCCCCACTTAGATTATACTCTTGTTATTACGGGCTGAATGGCTGGGGGCTAACAGGTAGCAAGCCTAAGCAGTGGAGGAGGCCGATCTGCTCCATGCCGGGCTTCTACACCAAGTTGCTGTTACTGTTTGTGTGAATAAATAATTTTTTCTCTCCGGATGTACTGTAGGAACCCAAGGCTTGATCTGTAAACCCAGCTTGGCTCCTCTCGCCTGTTCACATCCATAAAAGCCCACGTTGCCGCCACACCTCCTTCTTTGATGCTCTCCTCTTCCTTTTCTTTCTCTTGCCAGACCATTTAGCGAAATACCCGGCTCTACATCGAGACTTCGAATCGCACATACTCTCGCGAGAGCCAAGCCACAGAGAGACAGATAAGAGAACATCTTGTGAGTATAACTGAATTTTTCTTGCCATTTTCCCACTTCAGCCTAGGATCTAGGATCCCCCAAGTGCTACCACCCCGACATACCATGGAAGCCGACCCGGAAAGCGGAAAACCTGGACGGGTAGCACGCGTACCCAGAAACCGGGAATCATATTTCAGAGACGAAACATCAATCGGCGTTGCGATTAGGTACCTGAGGATCTCCGGATGTCAACTTTGGTGTTGAAGAAAAGCATGGCACTCCGTCCCATCCCAATGCAGATACCCTGGTCCCTACTGTACGAAAGATGAATTTTGGAACTGGACCACCAAAAAAACCACCATCATATGCACGATTTCCAGCCTATTAGACGCGAGATCGATAGCCGCATACAGAGAATTCAACGGACCCCTATTGGCTGTTGTCATATCTCTCCCCACGCCACCACCGTTTGGAATCCCATGATTCGACCACAGAATTTCCTGATTCAGGCTACGTCTACATGGGTGTGTCGTGGTTATTTGACTACTGAAGCTCAATGACGCCAGTAGTGCATCCGGGGTCGCGCGATATAGACACTTCATCCACGGCCTTTTTGTTCCTTTTCCTCGCCGACAACTGGGGTTCCGACTACGGCCTCCCACACAATGAAAAAATACCCTCGGAATATTCTTGATACTGGAAAACCTTATGAAACTTTCTCTAGCGGGGCACTGCACGATCTGTCTCTGCTACGCTTCCGCGGACTCGGGCCTCTAGTAAGACTCGGATCTAGCGCTAGATAAGAGTTGAGTTTCTACAATTCTACTTCGGCTGCAAGCATCACATGGCAAACTCCACTCTCCACGGAGGGAAAAAAAAGTTCACATAAAGAAAACAGAGGGAAAATTCCAAGAGGTGTAGCCCTGGGTCCTAGTCTTGCTCGTACATTTGGAACCCCCGCATTCCAATACATCCCACCAAGGACGCCACTCTGGGCCCTCCTATATCGAAACTTGCCCGGCCTACTATTGGATCAACCTTTCACTCTGCATTATCTTTGGCATCGCTTTTTGTTGTGCATCTGCCGATAGATTGTTGATGACAGGGTGCTGACATTATTTCCTAATCAGCTAGACCTGACGTTCAGGCAGCGTCAGCTGCTATCACCTCCGTATACCCAGGGCCAACGTCTCTCGAGGCGTTTAGACTCCCTCCGACCCTCCCGATACCCTTACCTCAACTGGCCTTACCACTACTTGCCTGACATGGGCCTTTCCGCCGATTTCGACGACAGAAAAGCACATTTTGAGTCCGAGGCCGAGGCCTATCATCCCTATGAATATCAAACAGAAAACAACAGCTCCTGGGCTGGCGCCCTGCCGGTGAAGCAGTATGTTCTGAACTGGAAAATCCCCGATGCAACTGTGAAATCTAACTTGGTCTTTATAGAGGACTATACGATCCGAGCTTGGAAAAGGATGCTTGCGGTGTTGGTTTTGCCTGGTACGGACACGGTCTTGCCTACATATTCTGCAAACCCATCCACTAATGATCTGTGTAGCCACATTAAGGGCAAGGCAAGCCACAAGATTGTCAGCGATGGTCAGTTCTCTATAATGAACCAGTTGACATGTTTAGGCCAGCACACTAACTATACACAGCACGCAACTTACTCTGCAATATGACCCACCGCGGTGCGGTCGGTTCTGATGCTCGAGATGGCGATGGTGCTGGTGTTATGACCTCGATTCCTCACAGATTTTTCATCAAAAACTTCGAGAAGGAGGAAAACATCAAATTGCCCCCTTTAGGACAATATGCTGTGGGAAATTTGTTCTTCAAGCCGGACGAGGAGACGCTGCAAGAGTCGAAGAGGCAGTTGGAAGATATTGCCGAATCGTTAGGGTTAAGAGTTTTGGGTTGGCGATCACCTCCTGTAGACTCTTCTCTCCTCGGTCCCGCCGCGTCTTCGCGTGAGCCGTTTATTCTGCAGCCTTTTGTTGTTCTTGCATCTGCGTATGGCTCTGGAAATGTTCCTGAAATGACGGACCCAGAGAAGTTCGACGAACGACACTTCGAGAGACAGCTATATGTCCTTCGGAAGCGTGCAACTCACACCATCGGCCTTCACAATTGGTTTTA
Organism: Hypoxylon sp. FL1150; assembly: GCA_022495205.1. Classification (NCBI taxonomy): domain Eukaryota; kingdom Fungi; phylum Ascomycota; class Sordariomycetes; order Xylariales; family Hypoxylaceae; genus Hypoxylon; species Hypoxylon sp. FL1150. The sequence goes on along the minus strand of MU376284.1, from coordinate 75,925 downwards.
CCTCTGCTCCCTTTCGAACAAGAATATTGTCTACAAGGGACAGCTGGCACCCGTCCAAGTTTACCAGTACTACCACGATCTGGTAAACGCTGACTACGAAGCCCATTTTGCTCTGGTGCACTCCCGATTTTCTACCAACACTTTCCCTTCATGGGATCGTGCTCAACCACTCAGATGGGCAGCCCATAACGGTAAGTGTAGTTCTAGAACTCTTGTAGTCCGACTCGTCTAATCCCCTTTCAGGTGAGATCAACACTCTCCGTGGTAACAAGAACTGGATGCGCGCCCGAGAAGGTGTTATGCAATCTGACATCTTTGGTGACGAGCTTGAGCATCTGTACCCTGTCGTCGAGGCCGGTGGCTCCGATTCAGCCGCCTTCGATAACGTTCTGGAGCTTCTCACCATTAATGGCGTTCTTTCGCTGCCCGAGGCCGTCATGCTGATGGTTCCCGAGGCCTGGCAAGGTAACACTGCTATGGACCCTAAGAAAGCGGCATTTTATGAGTGGGCGGCCTGCCAGATGGAACCATGGGATGGGCCTGCTCTTTTTACATTTGCCGACGGCCGATTCTGCGGTGCTAACTTGGACCGAAACGGTCTTCGCCCATGCCGATACTACATCCTGGATGATGATCGTATCATTTGTGCTTCGGAAGTTGGTACTATCCCTGTTGACCCCGAACGAGTCATCCAGAAGGGCCGTCTGCAACCCGGTCGCATGCTTCTCGTCGATACCCAGGCTGGACGCCTAATTGACGATTCTGAGCTCAAGTCCGCGGTATCTAACCGCCACGACTTCCGCGCTTGGATTGACAAAGAGCTCATTAGTTTGCCAAAAGTCTTGAGCCAGGTTTCAGGCGAACAGGCTGTCGATGTTGCGGCGAAGCCAGATCCTACCCGACTTCAAGAAGATCCTCTACTGCTAGCTTTCGGATACACCTATGAACAAGTCAGCCTACTCCTCGCACCGATGGCCTCGGACGAGAAAGAGGCATTGGGATCTATGGGCAACGATGCCCCGTTAGCCTGCCTCTCTCAGGCACCCCGCCTACTGTACGAGTACTTCCGACAGCTCTTTGCTCAGGTGACGAACCCTCCTATCGACCCGATCAGAGAGTCCATTGTCATGTCACTAGAGTGCTACGTTGGACCGCAAGGCAACTTGCTCGAGATGGACCCTTCTCAGTGCGGTCGTTTACTGCTGCCGAGCCCGATTCTCTCCATTCCTGAGTTCAACGCTCTGACCAACATATCTAAGGTGAACCCGGATTGGACTGTGAAAATCATTGACTTGACTTTCCCCAAGTCAGAGGGTGTTGCTGGTTATATGAAGCATCTTGACTTCATCTGCAACGAAACCACCGCTGCCATTGAGGCTCGAGACAGAATCATCATCCTGTCCGACCGAAAGACGTCTGCGGATCGCGTTCCTGTCTCCTCGCTCCTAGCTTCGGGTATGGTTCACCACCACCTAGTTAGCAACAAGTGGCGATCTATGGCGGCCATTGTACTTGAGACCGCCGAGGCTCGTGAGGTTCATCACATGTGTGTCTTACTCGGCTACGGCGCAGATGCTGTTAACCCTTACCTAGCCATGGAGTGCATCCTAAAGCTCAACCGCGAGGGCTTGATCCGAAAGAAGCTCTCCGACGACACTCTTATCGCTAACTACAAGCATTCCTGCGATGGTGGTATTTTGAAAGTTATGAGTAAGATGGGTATTTCGACCCTAGCCAGTTACAAGGGTGCTCAGATCTTCGAGGCCCTTGGTGTCGACGATGAAGTTGTCGAGCGATGCTTCAGGGGTACGGCATCACGTATTAAGGGTCTTACCTTCGAGCTTATCGCCGAAGACGCATTCCGCTTCCACGAACGGGGTTTCCCCTCCCGATACACTGTCGGAGTCTCCGGCCTACCGGAGTCCGGTGAGTACCACTGGCGTGACGGCGGTGAAGCTCACATCAACGACCCGACTTCGATTGCAAATATTCAAGATGCCGTCCGCACCAAGAACGATAAGTCGTACGAAGCGTACTCTCGCTCCGAATATGAGCAAATCAAGGCTTGCACACTACGCGGTATGCTCGACTTTAAATTCGAAGAATACAACCCGATTCCTATCGAGCAAGTCGAGCCATGGACAGCAATCGTGACGCGATTCTGCACTGGTGCCATGTCGTACGGCTCGATTTCTATGGAGTCGCACTCTACCCTCGCTGTTGCCATGAACAGGTTGGGTGGTAAATCAAACACGGGTGAGGGTGGCGAAGATCCTGAGCGCTCCCAGGTTATGCCTAATGGCGACACTATGAGATCTGCCATTAAGCAAGTCGCTTCAGGACGATTTGGTGTCACATCAGCCTACCTCGCTGATTCCGATGAACTTCAGATCAAGATGGCACAAGGCGCCAAGCCTGGTGAGGGTGGTGAGCTGCCTGGCCACAAAGTCTCTAAATCTATCGCTCGAACCCGTCACTCGACTCCCGGCGTCGGTCTTATCTCTCCACCTCCCCACCACGATATCTACTCTATCGAAGATCTGAAGCAACTCATTTACGATCTCAAGTGCTCTAGCCCTCGATCTCGCGTCTCGGTCAAGCTTGTTTCTGAAACGGGTGTCGGTATCGTTGCCTCTGGTGTCGCGAAGGCTAAGGCTGACCACATTCTTATTTCTGGACATGATGGTGGCACTGGCGCTAGTCGGTGGACTGGAATCAAGTACGCAGGTCTCCCATGGGAGCTTGGTCTTGCCGAGACTCACCAGACCCTTGTCCTGAACGATCTCCGTGGTCGAGTTGTCGTCCAGACTGATGGTCAGCTCCGAACCGGTCGCGACGTCGCTATCGCCTGTCTGCTTGGTGCCGAAGAATGGGGCTTTGCTACGACTCCGCTGATTGCCATGGGTTGTATCATGATGAGGAAGTGTCATCTTAACACATGCCCCGTAGGAATTGCCACCCAGGACCCAGAGCTCCGCAAGAAGTTCAACGGCACGCCTGAGCACGTGATTAACTTCTTCTACTACGTTGCCAATGAGCTCCGGGCTATCATGGCCCAGCTTGGTTTCCGAACCATTAACGAAATGGTCGGCCACGTGGAATGCCTCAAGGTCCGAGATGATCTGCGAACAAACAAGACATCCAACATCGACCTGTCCCTCATTCTGACGCCCGCTCACAAGCTACGCCCTGGCGTAGCCACGTTCAATGTTCGGAAGCAAGACCACCGTCTCTATGTCCGATTGGACAATAAGCTTATTTCCGAGGCAGAGTTGACTCTTGACAAGGGACTTCCATCTCGCATCGAGTGTGATGTTATCAACACCGACCGTGCCATGGGTACGTCTCTATCCTACCAGGTTTCCAAGCGATACGGAGAAGCTGGTCTTCCCATGGACACGGTGCATGTCAACATCAAGGGTTCAGCTGGTCAGTCTTTCGGTGCCTTCCTTGCTCCCGGTATCACATTGGAGCTTGAAGGTGATTCCAACGATTACGTGGGCAAGGGTCTGTCTGGTGGTCGACTTATTATCTACCCTCCACGGTCGGCTGTTTTCAAGGCTGAAGAGAATGTCCTTATCGGCAATGTCTGCTTGTATGGTGCTACGAGCGGTACTTGCTTCTTCCGTGGTGTTGCTGCTGAGCGGTTCGCTGTCCGAAACTCAGGTGCAACTGCAGTTGTTGAGGGTGTTGGTGATCACGGTTGCGAGTACATGACTGGTGGTCGCATTGTTATTCTGGGAAGCACTGGTCGCAACTTTGCTGCCGGCATGTCGGGTGGTATCGCCTACGTTCTCGACATCCACGGCGATTTCTTATCCAAGCTTAACATGGAAATGGTTGAGGCCTCTGAGGTCGATGACCCCACCGAAATTGCCTTCCTTCGTGGTCTGATCGAGGACCACCACCATTACACCGGATCCGAACTGGCCGCTCGTATCCTTGTAGACTTCAACAGGGCTCTGCCACGCTTTGTCAAGGTCCTTCCCGTGGACTACAAGCGAGTTCTGAAGGAGGAAGCTGCCAAAGCAGCCGAAGCCAAGCGCGCTGAATATAACCTGCCCATCGTGTCCGGTGTTCAGGCAAAGAAGGAAGAGAAGCCCGCGAAGCTCCAGGATATCGAAGAGACTGTCGGTGACAACGCGGCCGAAAAGAAGCGTGCCCTGGTCCTTGACAAGACTAAGGGTTTTATGAAGTATCAGCGACGGTCGGAGAAGTACCGCAGTGTCAAGACCCGAACTAAGGACTGGGCCGAGCTTTCCCAACGCCTTAGTGAAGACGAGCTCAAGTATCAGTCGGCTCGTTGCATGGACTGCGGTGTTCCCTTCTGCCAGTCTGAAACGGGATGCCCGATCTCCAACATTATTCCCAAATGGAACGAATTGGTCTTCCAAAATCAGTGGCAAGATGCTCTTAACCGCCTCCTCATGACCAACAACTTCCCGGAGTTCACGGGCCGTGTCTGCCCCGCACCTTGTGAAGGTGCTTGCGTTTTGGGTATCAACGAAGATCCCGTTGGTATTAAGTCGATTGAGTGCGCCATCATCGACCGTGGCTTTGAGATGGGTTGGATGGTGCCGCGACCTCCCGAGGTCCGAACAGGCAAGAAGGTTGCTGTCATTGGTTCTGGTCCCGCTGGTCTGGCGTGCGCCGACCAACTGAACAGAGCTGGCCATGCTGTCACTGTTTACGAACGCTCCGACCGACCCGGTGGTCTTCTCATGTACGGCATTCCCAACATGAAGCTTGATAAGCGTATTGTCAAGCGGAGAACGGACTTCATGGCTGCCGAGGGAGTTCAGTTCAAGACTGGTGTCACCATTGGTGAAGATGTCACGTTGATGGACCTCAAGGCCCAGAATGATGCTGTTATTATCGCCACTGGTGCTACTGTTGCTCGAGACCTTCCGATCACGGGCCGTAACCTCGAGGGTATCCACTTCGCTATGGAGTTCCTGCACAAGAACACCAAGTCTTTGCTTGACTCGGAGCTGGCTGACGGTGCTTATCTCTCTGCTAAGGACAAGCATGTCGTAGTTATCGGCGGTGGCGACACTGGCAACGACTGCATTGGTACTTCAGTCCGTCATGGCGCGAAGTCGGTCATCAATTTCGAGCTTCTACCTCAGCCCCCGCCCCAGCGTGGCCGTGACAACCCTTGGCCGCAGTGGCCCCGAGTCTACCGCGTCGACTATGGTCACACGGAAGTGGCTCAGCACATGGGCAAGGACCCTCGTGAATACTGCATCATGTCTGAGGAGTTTGTTGATGACGGAAACGGACGTGTCAAGGGTATCAATACAATCCGCGTGGAGTGGACCAAGTCTGCTACTGGCGGTTGGGACATGAAGAAACTTGAGGATACGAAGCAATTCTTCCCCGCCGACCTTGTCCTTCTCTCCATGGGTTTCCTTGGCCCCGAGGCTCGCGTGCTGGGCGACGAGATTGAGAAGGATGCCCGCAAGAACGTCAAGACGCCTCCTGGCTCTTATGCTACCAACGTCCCTGGCATCTTCTCTGCTGGTGACTGCCGTCGTGGCCAGTCCTTAATCGTTTGGTAAGTATACTTGACTGCTGCTATAAACTACGCATGAAGCTAATCCAATATGTAGGGGTATTAACGAAGGACGACAGGCTGCTCGTGAGGTTGATCTGTACCTCCAGCAGTACACTAACTTGCCCGTTACCGGTGGTATCATTAAGCGAACAGCACAGGAGATCTTCAGCGTTGCCGCCGCCTAAGCACGTTTTCCCGACGAAAATAAAAGAAACAAATAAAAAAATGAAACAAAAAAGTACATGTACAGCTATGTCAAACCATAGAATCTAGGCCGGCTCGGTGCTTCAATAAGAGGGCAGGGGCGACATATTTTATGACTGGGATTTACGATACCATGACGAAAATGGAGCAAAGAACGTTGTAGGCACGGTTGGTTTGGAAGATGGAAAAAAAAAACCTTTTTCATTGTCGATCACTGCAAACTGGGAGTTATATGATTACCTATGAGACGTGTGTGAAAGGTTTGGACTGTATATATGATTTTGCTATACGAATATATATTTCTGGAATAATTCTTGATGTTTGTGTCAACTACCTGAGTTTTCCCTGTCTGCCTTTTTCTTCTTCCTCTTCTTATTTCTATTAATGGCCTGTATCATCTCATATCCTTAGGTATATTACCTAATCACATAATACCTTTTGCTGAATGGGAGCGTTCAAGTGGGGGTGAGGCTTGGAAACCAGGTCACTCCAACTCTGAAACTACCTAGGACTCTATTTTATATAAACAGCGTTCCATGTTAGTCGTATCTGTTTACATTGGCTACGTCATCAAGTAGTCCTCTGTCTTGTCAGTGATATAAACAAGTTCACTTCTAAAAAAAAAAAAAAAAAAAAAAAAAAAAGAAGAGTGCTCAGAGCTAAGTACCTTCTCCGGATTTTTGCAGCGTCTATCATTCGAGGCATGGATCTGATATGCCCCTACGAACACGTTCCGATAGCATGAGACCTCATTGGCAAAGCTCTTCCGGTAAACAATGAAGCTAATGTAGCTAGAAGGCTAGGTTGATGAAAGGGGTAATATATGGGGCTATCCGAACGAGCTGGTCAAGCTCTGGCCAAGAATAAGCCCGTGCCCCGCCGGTAAGTCTGACGAAAGAAGCCGCAGATCTAGTTGCTTTTTTCTACTGTGCAAAGAGAGAGCTTCCCTGATAAATCCTTAGATAAATCCCTTATTTCCAAACATTGCAAAAACAGCTTTCTTCATTTCTACCCTTGGTCGTGGTTTGCGATACCCTGTATTTCTTGTATATTGTACTTACCTCCAACTCTTTATTGATATCTATATTGCCCTCCAAACCTGCGCACGTGCTACCGTGCGAACGATAGCAGAAGTCCAGCTACGAGCCAATTGACCCTCCCAACCCTTCCAAACGACGAGTTTAGAAAATGCGCTTCGGCAAGACTCTTCGCGAGTCTATATACCCGCCATGGAAAGACCAATACATAGACTATTCGAAGCTGAAGAGCATGCTGCGGGAGGATATGAGGGAGGACGAGGACGTGCCATGGACCGAGGACGACGAGAATCGTTTCTGTGACGAGATCTTCAACGTTCAGCTCGAGAAGGTTGCTCAATTCCAGGACAAGACGGTCAACAGCCTGAAGGAGAAGGCCGAGACTGCCTTTGAAAAGCTAAAGGATATGGCGCCCTCCGACGAGAAGCCCAAGAGCGATATTACCACGGCGCGTCTAAAGGAGCTTAAGGGCGAGCTCGATGCTATCACGAACGAGGTCAAGGAGCTCAAGAAGTACAGTAGCGCCAACTACACCGGATTCCTGAAGATAGCCAAGAAGCACGACCGTAAGCGCGGCGATCGATACAAGGTCCGACCCATGATGAGAGTTAACTTGGCCGAACGCGGTTTCAACTCGGAGCAGGCGTACTCTTCCCTCCTGACCAAGTTGTCTCTGATGTATTACGCCATCAATCAAAACCTAGACGAAGGCGAGCAATACCAGCCAATGGATCTCGACTTGGATAATCAACAAGAGGTACATAATGGGGAACGTTACACCGCGCACAAATGTAAGTTTCCGACACTAGTGTAACCACCTCGTCTAATATGATGCTGGCAGTTTGGATACACCCGGAGAATCTTCTCGAAGTTAAGACGGCCATCCTACGACATTTGCCCGCCCTTATCTACACGCAACAAGCTGGGAAAGAACCCGACGGCAACAATGACCCCAAGATAACGTCTCTTTACTTTGACGATTCCAAATTCCAATTATATAGTAGAAAGGTAAAGCGCCAGGTTGATGCCTCTTCTTTGCGACTGCGCTGGTATGGAAACCTAGAAGCGCAACCAGATCTAGTTCTCGAACAGAAGATAGTCCACGAGAACGGCCTCAGCGAGGAAAGGAAATTCAACATCAAAGACAAGTATATCAAGCAGTTCATCGATGGGGAATACAAGATGGAAAAGACGATCCAGAAGATGGAAAGGCAAGGGCAGACAGCCGAAGCGATCAACAATTTCAAGGCCACCGTGGGGGAATTACAGGATTTCATCGTCAGGAACAAACTCGAACCTGTTCTGCGGGCTAATTATACCCGCACGGCCTTCCAGAAGCCATCAGACGACCGCGTGCGAATTGCCATTGACACGAATATCGCCTTCATCCGCGAGGACACCTTGGACCAAGATCGACCGTGCCGCGATCCCGGGGAGTGGCATCGGCGGGATATCGACAATGGGAACATGTCTTACCCGTTCAAGAACATAAACCAAAGTGAGGTCTCGAGATTCCCCTATGCGCTACTCGAGATCAAGCTTAAGGAAGAAGGCGGACGCAAGCGGCCAAGGTGGATAGAAGACTTGATGGTCTCGCATCTTGTCCATGCAGCCCCGAGGTTCTCCAAGTTTGTGCACGGTGTTGCATCGCTCTTTGAGGACTACGTCAACAACTTACCGCTGTGGCTTAGCGATCTTGAGACAGATATCCGGAAAGACCCGCAGAAAGCACACGATGAGGAGGAGCAGCGAAAAGCTCGGCAGGCGGAAGACGCAATGGTCGTGGGGAGTTTCTTGGGCGGCAGCGCTGCTGCTGCCGCGGCCAAGATGGGTTCGTACAAGCCGGCGACGAGCTCGCCCGTTGGAAAATCTTACCTATCGGAGCGAGCCGCCAGGGAGGCAAGTGAGGCGAGAGCCTCAGTGCCTCCAACTACCGTAAGCGGACCCGGCGAAGAAGAGACCGAGGACGGCTCTTCCCAGCAGCGAAGCTACGGTACCCTCTCGTCCGTGTTCCCCGGGTTCTCGCTGTCGCGATACTCGCGGGCGAAGCGACAACGGGAGCAGCTACCGGAGGGCGTAACGAAGCCGGAGGTGTGGCTCAAGAACGCCGGACCCCTCCAGGTCGAGCCAAAGGTGTGGCTCGCCAACGAACGCACATTTCTCAAGTGGCAGCACATCTGCGTCCTCTTGGGTAGCTTAGCCATTAGTCTGTACACGGCGGCCGGGGAGAACCTGCTAGCCGAGTGCATGGGCGTTGCGTACGTGGTTATTGCCATCATGGCGGGCGCGTGGGGCTACGCGATGCTCCGCCGCCGTCGCGATATGATCGTCGAGCGCAGCGGCAAGGACTTCGACAACATGCTTGGGCCGCTCGCGGTCAGCGCCGCGCTGATGCTGGCGCTGGTGCTGAATCTCGTGTTCTCGGTGAGTTTGAATAACGTACCTTTTGAGTGTGAGGTGATTGCTAATATGTTATGTGTCATGTAGTACCGAGCCGCGTTTGCAAAGCTAGATGCCGAGGGGCTGTTCGTCAACGGGACCGAGGCTGCGTTTGTGGGTGAACTTGTATAGAAGAGAAGTTGCGTTCAATTATTGATTTTCCTACATGTACCCATATCTGTTTGTTCTACATACATAAATGGCATAAAAGCTGGGGAGATAGAGTAAGAATATAAATGGCAAATAGTTCATATAGCATAGGTACTTAGCGCTTGTAATCTTTTTCATGGAAAAGGACCCCTCGAATGCTGTGTTGCAAACATGTCGTGTACCTAAAGTTATAGACCGCCACCATTTGGTTCGAATTCGATGGGTATAAATCACCAATAGTGGGGTTCGTGATCTGTAGCTACCTAAAGTACGACACAGCTTTGGTCTTCCCGAATGAATGGCTGCCTCTTTTTTAATCCAATGCAAGGCCCCGTTTCAGCGAGATGCAGCACATCGAGGCTGGAGACTCTTCTGGAATTGTGCATATGCTGCATATGCCATACAGCATATGACATACCTGCAGCTTCCTGTTTTTTTTTTGTTTTTTTTTGCAGCGCGTCTACAAGCTACCTAGGTACCCAAAAATACCTAAGGTAACTGAACCCATAAATATTTCTCTTGTTATGGCCTCACAATAACCATTATCATCTGAGACAATAAAACAGGTACTTACTACCTGAGGTATGTACACACATATTCGGGTGTTAAGTTGCAATCGAGATCAATTGTCTTGTTTGTTATCTAACTCCATTTCTCGATTCTTCGGGTTGCGCAGCCACACAACTGACGCGTACCTTCCATCGTCAGGCCCAACGTCGATAATGATTAATAGGCGTATCGAGATATCTCTCCAATATTTTGATACGTGACTATCTGCATAATCCACTACTTTTTCTCCTAGAGCAATACCACGTTCATAGACACAACCATGTCCGAACCAAAGAAAAAAGGGTTATGGAAGGGTTTGATGCGCAGACTTAGTACTGCCCAAGGGAGCAGTAGCGGCAAACTGGTATGTGTTGAATTTCAGCCCAGTTTCATCACCAAAGCCTAACTTTACTCACAATATTGTCCAGGAAAAGGATCCGCCACCATCGAGACGGGTCAGCGATGCAGATGCACCTTCACGGAGGAGGAAGCCTGAGAGGCATGAAGCGCCTTCCTCCCGTAGGCGGCCTCGCCGTCCAGATCCCCGTGATTCCAAGGGTAAAGGTAGGGAACAACCAAACGGCCACAGGTATGAGCCGGCACCTTTGTCTGAATGGCCTCCGTCTGGTGTCGATAGCAACGAAGAGCTCACACTCGGTCATGCAATGGAACTCATATCGAGAGGTGTCCCAGCCCATAAGGGACACAAGCGTCCCATTGCTCACGCTTCCGACCACTACTACGGCTTGTACGCAACAACCGCGGGTAATCACGGCGACGAAAATGACGCTGCCAACCAGCATAATGCAATGACACAACTAACTACCTTGAAAATCCAAGGCTCTGGACCGCCCAATTACCCCTGGGAGACTCTCGAGCAACCGAGTCTCGCATTTGGTTACGGAGCCCGGCCGGGGACTGTGACTCTCAATCACTGGGCAAGCTCCTTCAGCGCTATTCCGCCTTTGATTGGGCTTCGCGACCCTGGCGTGGCACCCAGAGACGTCAACTTGGAACAAATCTTTGAACGACTCAAGCAATTGGAAGTCGGCCTGGAAGATGACAACGAAGAATTCTTATACCGCCTGTACAAGCGTTTTCTGAGGGATCCCGACAAGGTATTCAGCCCGCACAAGACGATGGAGCGCCAGATTACGGATCTGGTGATGTGCCTGTCGAGTCCGGACTGGATTGACTTCTCGAACCCGAAAAATCAGGTCGCCACAAAATTCATCTACGATATAAGTCCTGAGAACCAGGAGAAGTATCACAAGTTCTTCTACCAGCTCCTCTTGAGTCTCGAGCTAGAATTACGAATCAACTCGAGACTCCACACAGATTGGGCCAAGGAGAGGCTCATAGCGCAAATTCCGCCCAAGATCCAATGGAATTTGGCCCTTGCGCGACGGTGGAGAGATTTCGTACGGGTTGAAGACTACGGCGAGACGGCAGAGCAAGTTAAACTACGGTTCAAGTTGAAGAAGAGACAGGTCAAGATGTTGAAGAGATTTGCCCAGATGATGAAATGGCCGAATCTTACAGAGACGTTGGAGGAGTTGAAGGCAAGAGATGTAGAGGGGGCTCTTATAACAGTCAGTTCGCACGCAATGGCCTTCTTCAGTGGTCTGGTTCTGCCTGGGGTAAGTTTCTCACATATATACCGGCTTCTCACACAACCTTGCTGGGTTCGCTAACCATACCGTACCTAGCCTACGTTCCCTTTCCTCATTATGAATTCTCTGATCGATATCGACCCAGATAAGGCAACAGATAATCTCGCCTTGCTCACCCATCTTCACCCTCATTGTGGTTTCCAGTATCGTAATAGCTACACGTATTGGTCGTCAACCTGCATCGTTGGCAAAGTTCTTGCACCAACGTGTCTAGAGGCTGCTGGCTGGATTGGACCGGCCCGCCCAAGCCAAGATCTAGGGCGCTCGCAGATTGCCCGGATCCGTTCAAGAAAGCCGCGAGAACATGTCCTGACGCCGGAAGATGTGACATCCATGAGCGACAGATCAGATCCTTTAGGACCCCCGGCTAAAGTCTTCCCTGTTTCAGACTACGAGTTACTCGTGCCGGAGGTAGATGATTACACTGATACAGTGCGGATTGAGCAAGTCAATCTTAAGGCAGTCAAAGATAAACCAGATTCCGGCCCTAAAATATTCGATGCTTCGATACAGTTTGCTATCGATGGCGTATCGTGGCCCCTTCATCTCTCATTTGACGTTTCCTTCATCAATGCATGGCCATGCTCCGACGGACCGCATCCCCTTTTCTTCGACTATGAATATACCACACGTAAAGCCGACGAAGTGATAAATATCCTAGATTGGGGCAAGCCGAGCAGCAAGGAAAGGAGCCCGGTGTCATCACCAGTGGGCGGGAGTAAACCAGCGAAACCCATCGTGGAGGAGGACGACAACGAAGAAAGGGTACTAGTAATCGAGGCATTCGGAATTAGCGACAACGAGGTCTTGGCGCGGGCATGGTGTTCCCATTGGGGACTCAGCGCAGTAGTGGCGGACGTTGGTAAGACTTGGTACGTTGTCCCGTCGCACGACGATGGCCGAAAAACTAGTAGCTAATGCAACACAGCATGGCATGTGCCATCCGCGAGGCTTACGCGGCAACCTTGACGGTGGTAATCCTCGTCGAGGATCTACCGGAGGATGCAGATTAATGAATAACCACCAGACGACGATCTGGAGTTTCACGGGAAGTGGCCACGGGATTACGCCACGACGGCGAAGGAAAATATGTACCGATTAATCACACGGGGTGACATAATGATGCGGTTGACGACGTTCACGATAGTTACACACGCAATTACTTAGGCGTTTCGGGGCATCGGCATCGGGGTGAGCGACAGGTGGGGGTTAGGTAAAAACGACTGCTTTATTGCTCGGAAATGGGAGTTGTTTCGCGTAGATATACCCAAGTCAGACCGGTCTGCTGGTTTGCTTGCGATTTCAAATTCATTCCTATTTCTATTTCTCCTAGCCGAATTAATATTTGCCCTGACAGCCTGATTACTTTCTCGGCGGTGCGGCTTTTAATACAAAGCCAAGTCAGACCTCATGATGGGCAGATCGGCGTTTTGTTGCGGAGAGGGGTCTTTCTGACGTACGGGCGAGAGAGAATTAGCGGAGTGGCGGCTTTGCCACACCACAGATCATCGTGACAATCCTCCTAATACCGGACTTCATTACTGCAGAGGCCCGGGAACCAAGCTGGCGGTGGACTGCACATCACAACCCAAGATAGAAAACGCAGCAAACCCTTGCTCAATGGTATTACAGCTTGTAAAAGTGGATTTGTTCGGTTCGCTTAAGAACAAATTACTGAGAAAAAAGAAGGGGGAAGTGTCAGTGCCAACGCCAATGCTAAAAAATGGCATGTGGATTTCGGAGAAGTGTTCTCCAATAATTGATTTGGAAAAAATTTTCTTCTAGACCTGATCTATCTTCATGTTGCAATGCCGCACTCACCGAGTTTTGTGGAACGACTGGACCTTTTGTCTGCAACCCAACAAAAAGACAAAAAAAGTCACGATGTCTAACCAGCGGTCGGAGCTGGAGGTTAGGAGAACTGCAGGCTCGGGGTACAGGGAGGTACTTTGGACCCTTCTCCTCGACCGGTGCGGAGGGCGGAACCAGGGGAGTGATGAGCCAGCTTCGCTGCGTTTATAGTAAGGATTGGCGGGGTATTCGCTGCATTTGCTGTCCTTCGGGTGGGGTTATGTGGGGCTCCGTGACGACACTACCGTACTGCAGCGTACCCTGCAAATGGGTACCTGGGTAGGATTAGCACCCGTCCAGCCCTGTTGGCCTGCTGGTGTCAAGGTCCAGGCGTGCCAGGGCCACCCTCCATCAGACTTTTAGACTCTTCTGGAGAGGGGTGCAGGAGGGTACCAGGGGGTACTGGGGGGTGCTAGGGTACCACTGGAGGGGTGCGAACGGGGCTGCCGGGGGTAGCATTGGGGGAAGCTTCTTAGGTGCTTGCTTGGGGGAAGCAACCACTCACGATAGGTAAACCAGGTAAACCGTGACGAGACCGACAGACCATACTATGTAGACCCTTTTATAATATTTTTTTTTTGCCTCCCACGGATTTACTTCGTGTCGTCCCTTATATTTGCGTGAATTGATTTTTAATCTCTCGTGCACTTCCCGAACCAACACTCTTCCTTGCACCTTGGTCCTCAAAGCTGACCTATCCGATCTGTACCCCAAGATTCATCATTGCCCTTTTCTACGCAATCGGAAGCCTTGGAAAAGCCTCAGAGTAAAAATAACAACACCTAGACCGTCTGTGCAACTGAGCTGACACACGCCATTGGGCGGGTCAAACTTTCCTGCTGTGATTAATAACTTTGTTCACTCGCTTCTCGCTTCTCGCTTCTCTAACAGTTTGGTGGCTGGTTGCTGGTTGCTGGTTGAGGCCAATACCTTCCCCCACGATGGAGTTAGTGAATGTCCCTGTCCCTGTGCCGCGTGACCCTCGTTCGAGGCCTGTCAAACCGTACAGCAGGATGCCCGGCTAACAAAGAGCTATTTAGTACCCGGAACATAATCCATTTCGAAGACAACGTGCGTTCTCCTATACGAATCATATTTCTTACCTCCTTTCTTCCTATGCAGTTCCCTGATCCTGAACCTCCCTGATTGACATCGACCATGCAGGACCACTACATTGGTATTGACGTAGGCACCGGCTCTGCCCGCGCCTGCTTGATAGACTCTTCCGGTGACATTAAGGCTCTTGCTTCGGAGGCTATCAAGCTATGGCAGCCCCAGCAAGGCTACTATGTAAGTTCTTTATCCTAGCTACCTTACCTACCCCTCCCGTCTTCTTTATCTCAATCAATTGGTGTTTGGGAGCTATGAAAACTTACAAGCCTTCTAGGAACAATCCACCACGGACATTTGGCATTGCATTTGCCATTGCGTCCAGCGCGTTGTCCACCAATCCGGAATCGAAGTCTCCCACATCAAGGGCATAGGCTTCGATGCCACTTGCTCCCTGGCCGTCTTTTCCGAAGACGAAGACCTTCCTGTTACCGTCACCGGTCCGGAATTCGAGAACGACGGCAATGACCGCAATGTTATCCTATGGCTGGACCACCGTCCCGTCGAAGAGACGGACAAGATCAATGGCACGGGTCACAACCTGCTGCGTTACGTCGGTGGCAAGATGAGCATTGAGATGGAAATCCCCAAAGTGCTATGGCTGAAGAACAACATGCCCAAGGAACTCTTCGACCGCTGCAAGTTTTACGACCTGTCGGACGCCCTGACGCACCTTGCGACGGGCAACGAGAACCGAAGCTTTTGCAGCACCGTCTGCAAGCAGGGATACGTTCCTGTGGGTGTAGATGGAAGTGAGAAGGGCTGGCAACAAGACTTCTTCGAGGAGATTGGACTAGGTGATCTCGCCAAAGACAACTTCCGTCGGATGGGTGGTGTAAACGGCGTGGTAAGTTTTAATCCTACCTTCCATACTTCTTCGCAGTCTTCATTAAGCATTTTTCTAATTCGCCATTTCAGAACGGCAAGTACTTCAGCGCGGGAGAGCTTGTTGGTCACCTATCCGAGCAGGCCAGCAAGCAGCTGGGTCTGCAAGCTGGTATCGCGGTAGGCAGCGGCGTCATCGATGCTTATGCTGGGTGGGTTGGCACTGTGGGTGCCAAGGTCGACACTGAATATGGTCATGCGGACGAGACTCACCCGGCAAACGACGTTGCTCAGGCATCCACCCGCCTCGCTGCCGTTGCTGGCACATCTACCTGCCATCTTGCTATGTCTGAGAACCCCGTATTCGTAAACGGTGTATGGGGACCCTACCGCGACGTACTCCTGCCTGGCTACTGGATGGCGGAGGGTGGTCAATCGGCTACGGGTGAGCTCTTACGGCACGTCCTAGAAACACATCCGGCACACAAGGAAGTCCTACCCCTTGCAGAGGCTATGCACATGAACATCTACGACTACATGAATGGTCATCTGCGAGAGATGGCCGAAAAAGCTGGTGCACCTACTGTTTCTTACCTCGCCCGACACTTCTTCTTCTACGGTGACTTCTGGGGTAACCGGTCGCCTATTGCGGACCCCAACATGAAGGGTTCTGTGATCGGGTTAAGCTCCGACTCTAGCGTGGACGGTCTCGCGCTATACTACTACGCTACCATGGAGTTTATCGCCTTACAGACGCGACAAATCATCGAGGCCATGAACACTGCAGGCCACAACATCAAGACCATCTTCATGTCTGGCAGCCAGTGCCAGAACGACATGCTAATGGACCTCTTCGCAACTGTCTGCGATATCCCTGTACTAATTCCCCGCTACGTGCACGCGGCTGTGGTTCATGGTGCAGCTATGCTTGGCGCCAAGGCGGCGAGCGTTGACGCCAAGGGCGAGACGGAGAACCTCTGGAGTATCATGGACCGAATGAGCAAGCCCGGTCGTCTCGTGAAGCCTGGCACCAACACCAGCGAGAAGAAGCTCTTCGATGCCAAATACGACGTATTCCTGGAGCAGGCCCGGACGCAGCGGGAATACCGGTCCAAGGTTGATGATGCTATCAGTTCTTGGACACTGGTACCCAATGGCGTGAATGGAAAATAAAAAGGGGCGATGGCTTTGATTGATAACGATTAATGTGTGTCTGGACAGCTAGATGGCATCGGGTCAGGCGCAGCAATGGCGATGGCGTAGACCTAAGAGGTATATCGGGCATAGGGTAACGATATACGGAATAGAATGGGCGCTTTTGCAATTTATGCTACTATGTAAAGAGTCCTTGAGTTCATTTTCCGTTAGGTAATACATTGGTACAAACATATATTAGAATCATGTTTTACTTTCAATCGAGTGAGGGTATCTGCATATATGGAAGCTGTATTGAGAAACACTAGATTAAAAGAATTACTCACATGTTAAATGGGTAGCTGCATCGAAAGTAGGAATGTGATGAAAGGATAAAGAAGAGCTAGAAGGAATCAGGATACCTTGGTAAGCTAAGGAGACGCGAACTGGTCTGTGCACAAGCTATCCGCAACGTGCCTGCCTTGTTGATTGTTTTTTTCAGCCTCGCATTGAAATTTCCATCATCTTTCTAAGAATTAAAAAAAAAAAAGCCCACTCATCTGGGTTTTCTGCTGCCAATTGCAGCAACCCGTATCATCTCCTAAACGCGACTTTTCACTGACCTATTCCCTCTCAATCATGTCGCTGTTTGGAGAGAAACCCGCGGGGCAGACTGGGAGCAGTATATTCGGGGGCAACGCTGCAGCTAATGCAGCTCCCAGCCAGCCTGCCCAATCGACTACTTCATTGCTCGGAGGCCCTCAGATAGGCGGTGGCGGCCTATTCGCTAACGCTTCCAATGCGACGCCACCATCGCAGCCTTCTCTGTTTTCCGGCCTGTCAGGAGCCGCATCTACTCCCCAGCAGCAGCAACCTCAGACGCAAGGCATGTTCGGTGCGACTACCAGCAATCAGCAAACGCAGCCCGGCAGCATGTTTAGCACAACCCAGACCCAGCCTGCCACTGGCGGCCTTGGCCTGGGACTGTCTACCAACAATCAGCCTCTAGGAGCATCAATTCTGGGTACTAGCCAAGCTAATAATAAAAATAATAACAACAATACCTCTTCGCTGCCCCAGGGAAACACGACAGGTTATTTCGACACCCTACTCTCCAAAAGCAAGAAGCAAGCTAGCGAACAGTCACCGCTCGAAGACCTCCCCAGCCTTCACCTTGGCTTGGGCGACCTCCGTCAACGCCTTCGAAAGCTCGGCCCGCAGACAGGCCCCGTACAGCAAGACAAAGCCCGGTACATCTTGGCCGCGTCGGGTGTCGAGCCTGCTGCGGCGGTCAGAGACCTAAACGAGTTCGATGTTCGGATCGGAAGTCGTATCGAGCACCCTACGTCCGCCCATACTACCGCGGAAATCGATGTCGACGCATACCTCGCAAACCTCCAGGCGAAGACGACCTTGAGCATGATTGCCGATGGCTTAGAAAGATCAGCTCGAGACTTTGATAACTTCCTTGAAGATAACGTTACAATGGAGTGGGAGGCACAGAGAAAACGCATATATGAGCATTTTGGTATCAAGACGGACGATGGGTCTGCGGAGGCTGGAGCACCAAGCAGGGAGTCGCACGCGGGCTTTGGCCGGTCTCGACGAACAACGAAAGCGTCGAGGTCTACGGCGCCAGGCATCAAAGCTAGCACATTTGGGCGGTCAAATCTTCAGAAATCGGTCATTGGCACGCCTAGCAAGATTGGTGCGCACGAGCCCGAATTCACCGATGTGCAGGATGCGACTAGAACCACATCTGCTCTAAACGGTGCCGCTTCCATTGACGATCGATACCTTCGGGACAAACAGGCTACGCTTGCCGCCGAAATTCGAGAACTTAATCTTGCTCGGATCGCAAAAGAACCACATCCAATCCTGCACCGGCTTGGGAAGATAGCACAGGACTCGACTGACAGACACGCTCACTCATTGAGTGATGCTTACATGGCCGTTATAGCTATGGTTGGAGAGAATCCAGACGCCGAGACCTGGTCGGGCGAAGCTGGTACAGCGAGAGAGCGCCAGTTCAGGGATCAATATCTAGATCCCAATGAGAAGTCCGCCGCGTCTCTGGAGATGCGGAAGAGAATCCTCAATGGTGCGAACGCGTTCCTCGAAAGGAAGTTTTTCGGCGAGGTGGAAAGCATCATCGCTAAGTTCCCACGAGAGGCGAATTTGGGCGGCCGTCCAGATACTATCAACAAGATCAAAGCTTATGTTCGATTACGACATGCGCGAAAGGACTTGGTGCCAGATAATACCGAGCTTCAACAGGTCGATGGTGAGTTTGTCTGGGCTATTGTATTCTATCTGCTCCGGTCGGGGAAGATCAATGAAGCAGCCGATTATGTCAAGGCCCAGTCGACTACCTTCCGAAGCATCGACCGTACCTTTGTCTCCTATCTCCTTGATTATGTCAGTAGCCCTGACAGGCGATTGAGACGACAGCTGCAAGAAAGATGTAATAACGAATTCAACCAACGCTTCCGCAATGCACCAGAGAACTCCATCGATCCGTACCGCATGGCCTGTTACAAGATCGTCGGACGCTGCGCTGTTAGCAACCGCAACCTTGACAATCTGAATACGGAGATTGATGATTGGATATGGCTTCAATTCAATCTCGCTCGGGAAAATGACAAGGCAACCGAAGTAGCCGCCGAGTCGTACGGACTGCAGGATCTGCGGGCCAGCATCAGGGAGATTGGTCTCAAGCACTTCCCCAAATCCCCCAGCGATGACGATAACGGTGCATTTGGCATGTACTTCTTCTTACAGATTCTCTCGGGCATGTTTGAACAGGCTATCGCGTATCTGTATGCATTCTCCTACGTGGATGCCATCCACTTTGCCATTGCCCTCGAGTACTACGGCCTTATTCGCCCTGCAGACCCATGGACGACGACGGATTCACTTCTGTCCCACGATACTCGCTCAAGACCCCAATTGAGCTTCGGACGAATGCTAGGATACTACACACGCGACTTCCGTGCCGCAGATGTTTCCGCAGCCGTCGAGTATCTGACGCTAATTGGTCTCAATGCCGACCTAGGTGGTGAAGCTGGACGACAGCAAGCAGAATTATGCCACGTTGCTCTCCGCGAACTCATATTAGAGAGCAGAGAATTCAGTAAGCTGATTGGAGATATCAGACCAGATGGGCATCGCATCCTTGGTCTTGTTGAACAGCGGGCCCCGCTTATCGGCCTTCGGGAGGGAGACGATTTCGTCAAGACAGTCACGCTACAGGCAGCACGGTTCGCCGATGATAACGGCCGTACCACGGACGCCGTGTTATTATACCATCTGGCTAGTGATTACGATAGTGTCATCAGCATCGTTAGTCGCGCGCTGAGCGAAGCTATCTCGCTAGAGATTGGTGAGGACCCCATGCGCCTGATGCCGGTTAAACCCCGATCGGACGGTAAGGACCCCGAGGCACAACCTGGCAGCAGCTTGAGTCTGGCGTCCATCGACGACCCTATACAACTGGCTAGGACGATGATGTCCATGTATGAGAAGGACGCCATGTTCTACACGAAGATCGAAGAACAGAACCGTGTCGCGTGCTCGATTCTCCTACAGCTAAGTGAGATAAAGACCTTAGTCGCAGGTGAGATGTGGCCGGAGGCTCTAGACGTAAGTTTTTTTTTTTCCTTCTCCTCGATTTTGCCGCCCTCTTTTTAAACGCGTGAAACCAATACTGACGGTTTACGCAGAGAATCCGTGCGCTGGAAATCTTGCCCCTGGATGCCCATGGCGACCCGGCCCGGATCCGCCACTATGCGGCTAAGTTCTCAGGCTTGGCGCAAACAGTGGCCATCAATGTGCCGAATCTGCTAATGTGGACTATAACTTGCTGCATCCAGCAAAGGGATCGGCTCACGAGCGGACAGTTCACCGGCAACGAAGGCACGCGACGGATCATGTGTGACAATCTGAAGCAGATCAGCTTGGATCTGACGACATACACAAGCCAGCTGCGCTACCGCTTCCCGCCGTACCTCCACGAGGCTCTTGCTAGAGCTTCTGCTGACTAGTTGTTGGTGGAAGGAATGTAATAGTAGTTCAAGGAAGTGGAAGTATTGGCTTAGAGACAATAGGTCGAACGGCATAGTCAGGATGGTACATCATTAATAAAGCCGATCTGGACTAGTCGCATCATCGAGATGAAACGATAATACGGCGTAAGTGAAGGCATGGGCTATGTAGTCGAGCGACAGTACATACACAGCATAAACCAGATGTATCCGACTGATCAATAACGGAGTATGATGTGTTCTGGGATACCTACGCGCCATACAATGTGTAATTTGACAAGGTGATGACACCTATGGATAGAATGTGACAAGTCAGATTTGCAATAGCTACTCTATTCAACCTGATGTACCTAGGTAGCTTTAGCAGTTGAAATGAAGCTCTTGGGTACCTAGGTAGCTTTAACCAATGAAAACGGATATCGGTACGGGGCTCGTCCTGTTGTAAGCCCGTTTGGTTATTTCCTGACTCGGGTTTTATGCTAGTTCGTCACAGTAAGTCGACTCCAATGAATCATGACGACGGCTTTCATAGGCTATTCTTTTTATGGACCTGTGGGACTGGTCAGCTACATAGTAGCCGAGCGGTCAAATGTTAATGTGGAAATCAATCTTGCCAAGAATCCATTTGGAAATGGACGCATAGACGCATCACTTCGAGGCTGTTGGCTTGTACATGATACACCCAGACCCCTAATGTACTACTATGTACGGCAGCACCGATCCCTTCCCCCAACCGGTCCTATCCCATCTTCCATATTACCAAACCAATCCAATTAGATACCGTCCGTGGAACCGTGGAACCGCGTCTTCGTGTTAGCCGTTCACCGCATATGTGGTAGTGCAGTAGTACAAACCCCATGCTACCGCCATCCGCCGAATCAGGTCCCGCCTCCTTTTTTCCCTCCGCCGACGACCTTGCTCCCGCCGTCTCCTCCACTGTGGGCACCATCATACCAACCATTAGTAATAGTGGTAATCCCGCTGCTGCTGCTATTACCGCGCGCAGCTCCAGCAGCGTCAGCCTGAACCAGGCCTCCCCCGAGCTTAGTAAGGGACCGGCCGGGAGCCCCCACAACTATGGTGGCCAGTCCTCTGATTCGGGCCGCGACCGCGTCGACGAGGACGGCAACCTCGAGGACCAGCGGACCAAGAAACGCCGCACCGGTCCCAGCTCCAGGGGCGTGGCGAACCTGACTCCCGAGCAGCTCGCCAAGAAGAGAGCTAACGGTATGCCTTCATGTCTTGATCTTAGCCATAGCCATAGCCAACCTTATAAGCCTATGCCTTTCACTATGATTCGTTGTTCCTAGTCGCCCTTGTAAAAGGCTATGCTACGCTAGCTATATTCGTACATCCACCCTATCACTCCTGCGTGCTTTACACTGATTATGAAATAATGGAACTTAATATCAAATTTTGGCTAACATTGTAATTGCTGGCTGGTAGATCGGGAGGCGCAACGGGCAATTCGCGAGCGAACGAAAACCCAGATCGAGAATCTCGAGAGGCGCATACGTGAGCTGACGTCCCAGCGGCCGTATCAGGAGCTCCAAGCTGCTATACGGGCCAAGGAGGCCGTGGAGGCTGAGAATGCCGAAATCAAGAGCAAACTAGCTTCTATCATGTCCTTGATACAGCCTATACTATCGGGCCAGCAAGGTGAGTTCACAGGCCGTAGCCCAAGTAAGGCGCATACGCCTCGTAACTGTGCTTCTGTGGGAAATAAAACAGAAAAGAAAAGAGTCCCCATCCCGGCCTGCTATTGAATATAAAAGAAAACGACACCGGACTGACTGGAACACGTTAGTCGAAGGGGCGTTCGCACCATCCCCATTCCCGAGTTTCCCACCTACTCAGGCAACACAGCCCTCGCCCTCCGCCCCGACAACTACCTACAACGCTTCAACACCAGCGAGCGCCGCCTCGCCCGCCTCCGCGGCGGACGCGTCATCATGGCAGTCGCAAGGAACAAGCCAGCCGAGCCCCAGCTTCACACAGGTCGAGCTCCTAAGCCAGCAGCGGCACGAGCTCTTCCACAACCTGGAGCTCGGCGCCGGCGAGCAGCTGAAGCTCGACTTCCTACTCGACCCGTCGCAGCGCGTGAGCCGCATGCAGACGGGCCCCAACGGCGCGCAGGACACGCCCGAGTACCAGCACCTGCCCATGAAGCACGACTGGAACGCGGCCTCGTTCGCGCCCGCCCGCGGCGGCGGGGGCATGAACGACAACGGTAGCAACGGGCCACATCGGCAGCAGCAGCACCGCATCGTGTACGCGCCGCAGGGCGGCATGATCCAGCAGGGCGCGGACGCACCGTGGATCGGGACGGAGGCGCCGATCCAAAACGGCCCGCCGACGTGTCCGCTAGACCACCTGTTGTTGGACTTCCTGCACGAGCGGCGGCAGCGCGCGGCCGAGGGGGTGCCGACGCGCGAGGTGGTCGGGCCGCGGTACCCGTCGGTGTCGTCGCTCCTGAACCCGGCCAACAGCGCCTTCTCGCACCCGCTGTCCAAGGTGTTCACGGACATCCTGGCCGCGTTCCCGGGCATCAGCGGGCTGCCCGAGCGCGTGGCGGTCCTGTACTACATGTTTCTGGTGATGCGGTGGCAGGTGAGCCCGACGCGCGAGAACTTCGAGATGCTGCCGCCGTTCGCGGCTCCCACGCCGGCGCAGCTGAGCACGCCGCACCCGGCGTGGATCGACCACCTGCCCTTTCCGCGCATGCGCGAGCGCCTGGCGCGCGGGTACAGCGCCGCCGAGTTCCTGTTCGACAACTTCTTCATCCCGTTCACGACTACCATCTCGCTCAACTGGCCGTACGAGCCGACGGACGCGCTGCTCCAGAGCCCCGACGGCGCGGAGCTGCTGGTGAACCCCGTCTTCGAGAGGCACATGCGCAGGCTCGAGAACTGGACGCTCGGGTCCGCGTTCGACGAGGCGTTTCCCGCGTTGAGAGGGACGTATAATCTCAAGAGGGACGGAGGCGAGGAGGCGAGGGGGAGAGGGAGAGGGGAGTGTGCGGATGGCCATTTTAGTGGCGGGTAGAGGGAGGGATGGGGGAGGGGCGTTTGGTAGATATGGGAAGGGGAGATCAGGTCTCGGGTTGCTATACCCGTTATATACGCGATCTAAGGGGTTTTCGCCGGCTGGTGAGAGAAGGTTGGAACCCAGTGACTCAGTCCGCTGGTCTGGGTGGTGTAGTAATTATTGTTGTGGAGGTGAACATATATAAACCCACACGTGCGGACTATGCCGCTGTTTTGCATGTTAATAATAATAACGAAGGAAATTCTGATGCCCGCAACACGAAGCGAGATATGGTAGTTCGTTACAAGGACAGATGTTAAGATTGTGTAGTGGATGTAGGCAACACCATGTTATACCACCCAAAAATACGCCACCTAGTGTTTCAAGATCTTTAGTGAGCGTGTGGCTGGACGTAATATTGATCGCAGCGTAATGACTCGAACCCCGTCCACTCCCTCTGACCAGGAAAGGGGGGCTTTCTTCGTAGGTATAAGGATTTCCTAAGCCAAGTTAGAGTATTAAGAGAGGCCGGTATGCTCGATAGGAAGAACGGATGTTCCCCTAGACGAAATTCGATCCTAGGAACAATGTGTGATGGAATGACCTCACCAGAGTGTACTGTCGCATCTTTATCTTACCAGGCTACACAAAAGAAGCACTTTCGGGTCACATATAAAGCTTACGTTCCTAAGCAGGACGCAGGGGAGCAGTCACATCATAAAGGCAGAGATACATCAGTGAGTGCAATGCTCATTATCAACTCTGCTATGGAGGATTTCCACTGCAACTACCTAGACATTTCGTAGGTATAAAAAACACGATCGGGGTATCTTCCTGAATGAACACAAACGCCGTTTTGCGATGCAAATTTTTTTTCCTTTGTTGATGCAACCAATCCGGCCATCCATCGGCTATGCCATGCCAATACCTGAACGATGCAAAGGAAATATCCCCCTTCTCATTTTTCCCTAGCCGGCCGGGGTCGACTATCCATTCGCAAATGTCGCGTAAAATCATCATCTGTTATCGGTGTATTCGTTCTTCCATGTTGTATAATCCGGAAAGTCGAAATGCCCCTTTCAAGGAGACCACCGAGATGGAAAGAAGTTCATAGAGTGAAGAGAAACAAAAAGTTCGTATGAGCTCAAGTCTCATTACGTCAATCAGGCCTCGTCCTCCAGGTTATCGACGCCGAAACTGTATGCGCGAATGTTACTCTGCTCACCAACAAAGAGAGTGGGAGTGACATCGGTGGGGAAGGGCTCGAATTGCACGCAATGGATAGCACCGTGACTCGAGTGGATCTGGTCAATGTGTCGGGACTTAAGTCTCTTCCCGGTGCGAGTCGAGTACAATGCCACTTTGCCGTCATCATGGGCGGCGGCGACGATGTGCGATGCCCTGTCCACGTCCAAGCCGATGTTGACGTGAGCCGCATTCTTGTACTGGTCCACCTTGAATAGAGGCATTGCTAAGTTCCCTGAAGAGTTGAGGTTACCCTTGATGCGAGAGGCGTAGCAGGTGTAGCGGAGGTCGTACACACACAGCATGTTTCGTAGACCCGAGACCAGCACCTGGTACTCGCTTATCGCCTTGACGTGGGTGATGGTGCTGCCGAGGTCTACTCTACCCCACGAGTTCGCATACTGTCGGGTATCGCCAGCAAACAAGTAGCCCGGGCGGCCGCCGCACAGGACGACCTTGGGGTGGTCAGGCTGGAAGTCTACGGCGAAGATGTCTCGATACTTGTCCGAATTGCTGTAGTAGTGACCGGGACCCCAAGGACTCGACCATCCCATCGCCATGTCGACGCCACAGTGCAGGAGACCTCTGCTCGAGCCCACCATGAACATGTACTCGTTACCCCTGGGAGCCGGGCACACGACGTTGGCGGCATAGTCGTTGTAGGTATGGTCGCCGTAGGCTCTCACGTTCATGTACAAGGTCGTACCATCTGTGTTAGCACCAATATTAGCATCCACACGAGATTTTATTTCACATCGACGAACGAGGTAAATTATGAGCAAATGCAGTTGAGCTTACTCTCTCCAATTAACCACGACGGCCTGGCGTCATCTGACTTCGTCCTCTTAGGGGCGAATATCATAGTCGACACTTCCGAACTAGGAGATCGTGAAGCCACAAGGATGCGATGGGCCTTCTCGCTATACTTTATATCACTGATCTGGCGGACCGCAATCTCTCGATTGGGACGGATGTGTGTAGGTACGTCAATGTGGTGCGAGATGAGACGTCGGTGAATTCTGTATCCACGGCCTCGATTAGCATAACAGTACTTACTATATACGGAAAACCATCGCTACATCAAAAGTATTACTTACTTGCCGCCTTTGCCATCGCGAGGCACATAGGTCGACAGCACGGTGTGCTCGTCGAGAGCTTTAGGGGGGTAGTGTTAGCTTGCACCCAAATGCGATTTGCAAAGGGGGAGTGGGGGAATGGGGGAATGGGGATAACTCACTTGCGTACGCAGTGCAGAGGTCATTCTTGTGGCCCTTGCCAGCCACGAACATGTGCTTGACGTTCGTGTTAGAGCGCCAAGCAGGATCCGCCAGCGGGATCATGCCTCTCTCAACCAAACCGTGGGCGAAAGCAGCCGTGGGTTGGTCGCGATCCATGTCGCCGCACTCACGGGCGAAGAAGCCGCCCATGAGGGCTTGGTTGGCGGCACGGGAGCGAACAATCCGGTTCTTATTCAGATTGAGCTTGCGCAGTGCGTCGACGGATGCTGCATCTTCCAACTTGCGCTTCTTAACGTTATCGGCAGACCAGGCCGCGTCGGTAGGTGCGGTGCCGCCCTTCTCGACCTTGAAGTAGCGGCGCTTCTTCTCATCTAGAACGGGACCAAATAAGTACGGGAATCATAAGTGCATCGGTGCAAATGGTACTTACCCCAGTAGTAACCTGGAATTACATTCGGCGCCATCTTGATGATTTGGGTGCTTCACAGTAAGAAAGGGTGCGGCGTTGAGATGAGAAGTAAGGTGGGTGAAAGAATTTGGGAGGGTCAAATAACGTCACAAAAAAACGAGAGCACTAAGCAATCACTTGAATTAAACATTTCGGACGCGAACTGAAAAAGGCTCGTCAATACGGAAAATCACAAACCTTATTGCCTAGGTATGGACAGATGCCCGATTTTTTTTTCCATATACCTTAGGACGTATATCGCGTTAACTATGTATATCCTAGATGCAAAACATCACGTGATTCTTGCCATTACTGAGCAACAGATCCAAGTATGACGCACCAGGTCGACAACTTCGGTCTCAACGGAAGTGTTTCAAATAGCGCAGCCTATTATAATTACTGCCTTAACGCATTGTCTACTATAAAGGCTGAACTTCATCTAGAATAACTACTGTTTCACACACACACACAAGGCATCGAAAATGTTGAATATTTTTTTCATTCTTATTAAGTCTAAAAAAGACGTGGGTATGACATAACCGATGGCCTATACGCCGTGGTATTGCAGTTTACAAGAAGGAAATTAAGTGAACAACCAAGCCTGTTCGGAGTATATCTATAGACCGAATGGGTGGGCGAGTATGTAACACCGATCAGGAGTCATCCGAGGATACGACAGCCACTTAGGTAGTGGTCCGTTCGTTTCATCCGAGGATCGTCTATTGGGACTTTTCGTGCTGGGTGGAGACACGCTGGAGAGAGACCACTATGAAACACGTTAGTAAAAAGCCCAGCAGACCATGCAATGATATTGACATTGTGCAACTTACCGAAATCTTCGAGAGATCTCTGCTTCTGGCTGCCCTTGGGGGACTTGCCATGCATTAGGTTGTCGAATCCAACGCTGTCTTGCAGGATGTAGTAGATACCACCCAGGATGCAGAAGATACCGAAAGAGAAAATCCAGATACGGACGACGGCGACAATGTGAGTCAGAGCACCGCCCTCGAAGAAACCCCAGATGGTGAAGCAGGTGGCGAGGATGTCGACAAGCAGGATGGCACCGGTCAACTGCCACGAGGGGATGGATGACCAGAAGGGACCGTTGGCACGAGTGATGAAGATAAGCCAGTTCTCAGTAAGGGAGATCTCAAGGAAGAGAACCTCATCCATGTTGCCGTTGTTCTGGACAATACCACCGTTCTCACCATTGGCGTACATGGTGGTGACAGTGATCCAGGTACCGACAGCAAGGACGACACCAAGGAGGACCGACATACCCCAAAGCTTGGGCAGGTTCCATTTGACGGGGCTCGCGGAATAGGGGGCGTTGTCGTAGGCAATAGCAAGAGTAGCAACGTCGGCGAAGATGGCAATGAAGACGACCAGTTCGATGTTGAGCGATCGGTTCAAGATGGCAATCCACAGACCAAGGTAAATCTCCAAGTGCAGGGAAAGGGCGATACGGTAGACAACGTAGGCATACATACGGTGGAAAATCTGTCGGGAAGTCTTGAGGGCATCAATGATAGCACCGAGACCAGGAGCCAAGAAGACGATATCAGCGGCAGATCGGGCGGCATCAGAGGCACCTTCGACAGCAATACCAGTATCGGCCTTCTTCAACGAGGGAGCATCGTTGACACCGTCACCAGTCATGGCAACGAGGTAACCACGCTGTTGGAGAATCTCGACGACGTTGTACTTGTGCTGGGGGAAAACCTCAGCGAAACCATCAGCAGCCTCGACGAAATCGTAAACCTCAGAGCCGGGCATGTCACCGCCGCCACCAAGACCAAGACGCTCAGCATTGTACACGTTGGTGCCGAGACCGAGTTGACGAGAAGTCTCACGAGCGATACCGACGGCATCACCAGTCAACATCTTGATGGAGAGACCTAGACGCTTGGCTTCGTTGATAGTGCGGGCAGTGTCGTGACGAGGAGGGTCAGAGCAGGGCATAATTCCGAGAATTTCCCAAGCACCCTCACCCCGCTTGCGGGCGACACCAAGAGAACGGAAACCACGAGTAGCGAATTCAGCAACCTTGTTCTTGTAGGCCTGGTCAATCTCCTCGGGGATGGGGTGGTCCTCCTCGACGGTCTTGAGAACGAAAAGAGGGGCACCCTTGACACAGGTGATGCGCTCACCCTGAGGGGACTCAACAACAGCGGTAACCTTCTTGGAGACAGGGTCGAAGGGGAAGAACTCCTTAACGATGTACTTGGACAAAACACCCTTGGCGCGGGGGTAGAACTTGAGGGACTTGAGGAAAGCCTTGTCAATGGCGTCAATACCCTTCTTCTTGCGGGAGGCAGCGAGACAGGCAGTAAGCATGAGATCCTCGGGGTCAACGCCCTGGACGGTGAAGGGCTCGGAGAGAGAAAGCTTGTTCTTGGTCAAGGTACCGGTCTTGTCGGAGCAAAGAATCTCGACACCAGCCAGGGACTCGATGGCAGACAGCTTCTGGACAATAGCCTTCTTCTTGGCGAGATAAGCAGCACCAACGGCCATGGTAGTGGTGACGACGGCAGGAAGACCGACGGGGACACCGACAATGGTGATGGCAAGAGTGAAACGAAGAATGTCGACGATGGGGTTGGATCGGTAGAACGAGGAAACCCAGACAATCAGGAGAGTGAAAACGACGAGAATCAGTAGAACAGTACCAATGCCGTTGAGCACCTCAGTGAAGTGACCAGATCCGGCAGAGGCCTGGTTAACCAGAGCAGCAGCGCGACCGACGAAAGTGTTGTCACCGGTGGCAGAGACGACCATGAAAGCCTCACCACGCTTGACGGCGGAGGAAGCAAAGCAGTTGTCGCCCTTGTGCTTGTCGACAGCAAGGGATTCACCGGTAATGGCAGACTGGTCAACTTGTAGGAAAGCGTCGTCGGTGACGATACGGCCATCGGCGGGAATGATGGTACCCTGTTGAAGCCCATGTTAGCAAACTGTAGCAGAATTGAACTGGACCGCAGATTTTACTTACCTCCTCAACTTGGAGGATATCACCGGGGACAACCTGGGGGGCCTCAACCTCCTTGAGAGTACCGTCACGGAGAACAACAGCCTTAAGAGCAAGAGTCTTCTTCAACTCGTCGACAATGGAACCGGCTTGGTATTCTTGGATGAAACCGACAGCGGCGTTAAGAAGCAGAAGAGCGCAGATGACACCGAAATCGACCCAATCTTCCAAACCGGCAGCAAGGACAGCGGCAGCCTCCATAACGAACTGGATGGGGCCGATGAAGAAACCCTTTGAGAATTCATGTTAGAACGCATTCCAATTCGAACCGACGCGTGGTGTTTGCGACTTACGAAGAACTTGAGAATCAGGTTCTCCTTCTCCTCCTTCATCTGGTTGAGACCATACTTTCGGCGACGGTTCATAACCTCCGCTATAGGAAGAGTTAGTTTGCTGGAACAGACGGTCGCATGCGACGAGCGACCATGTTCGAGAATAGCTACATACCATCTGTTAGACCGACGCGAGTATCGGTCTGGAGCATCTCCTCAGGCACAACACGACCGGTGCCGACATCGTGTCCCTCACCCTCCTCCTCATCATCGAAAGCATTTCCGTCTTGAGATTCAAGATCCTCGATCAGGGCATCGATATCCTCATCCTCGTCTTCCTCTCCGGCCTTAGCAGTCTTAGTGGTAGTGGGATCATGGGCACGGTGGGCCTCTTTCTCGTCAAAATGACCCGACTCAATATTGGTGTGAAGCGCCGGCGCGGCGGCGTTGGACTCAGCCATGGTCGGCGAGCTTCTAAGGTGACAGCTGAGCTATGCCCAGTGTCAAGGAGAATAGAAAGTGTTATTAATGGACCAAGTCCGAGTGATTAAAGTAAGTCCAGGCTAGGCGACAAGAGGTTTTCGATGGCAATTAGGAACCGATTGAAATGCTGATTAGGTTTGGTAGGAATAAGGTGTTTGACGATGTTTGTGTGTGAAGGCGATGTCGTGGGGGGGTGATTGACGACTGTTCAACAAAACACAGAGGGAGGGGAGATTTAGGCGGAAGGCACCACGGACGACCTTGGGGGGAATTGACGAGCCAGACGAGCCGAACCAAGTCTTCAACGTGATGAGGAGGGAAAGAGAAAAGCGCGTTGGCACTGGGCGAGGTTTTTCTTTATAAGGCGTGGGAAACACCTGAGCAACAACAAGAAAGAGCTAATTCCGAGTGTGGGTCTCCAAACCAAGCTCCAGTGCTCCAGGCTTATAAGCACCGAGGTATAGGTACAGGTACCAGCGTCGTACAGTGTGCAGGTTATGTTTGGCTGTCATACGGAATATCCACTAACGTTTAGCTCTAAATGATCCCCAATTGGTCCGAGCCTGGGCGAACATTCACTCACGATACCTCAGGCTGATAGCTTTTTACTTTAATCACGAACTTATCTATTGTTGAAGGTATGCGCAATGTATGTCGACGTATCAATGCGCGGGAATTTCTGCAGGCACCTCAATCCAGCACAATTTTTATTCTTCCCATTATTCACTTAAAATCGCGGTTACATGTACCTCAGGGAAATTGATAACATCCGAGTCTAGATTCGCTCATATCTAGTCACATATCTAAGTCGCGCATTATCAACGCACTTATTCCTGACCTCAGTGTTTTTGTTTACCGTACAGCTTATCTTGGCTCTCTTGGGAAATTGCTTCCTATGCACGTCAGTACCTAGGGGCTGAAAAGTACGACGAACTCGCACGTAATATGTATGGATCTGCCTTGTACCATGCCTATATCCCCTAATGTTAGGTATTCTGTATTCCGTATTCCGTACATAGTATCTATATGCCTTAAGTACATATAGAAGTGACTTTCCGGGTGGAGGTTAATATGCATGCCCCCATTGTAAGGTACCTGAGCTGCTGGGTCTTGGTCGGTTGTGGGTGCTGCACAGTGTGACTTGGTCCCTGCAGCCTCCACCTCTCGGTACCTGAATAGCCTGTCTCCACATCGCATCTCTAGAGCGAAGAGCAATCCTTGAACTTTCTGATCTTGCGGGAATTACTCGATTTGCGCCGTGATGACATTCGATACACGCCCCGAATTTTCACTTTTTTACTGTTATCGGAGCTCAAAATTTAAGAAATGACAGACTCCAGAGCTGAAGTCTAACTTGTTTTATTCGATTGCCTAAATTTGAAGTGGAATTACCTTGTTTTGGAGCGACGATTGGCAGGGAAAAAAAACTTTGGTCTGATGTTTGGTGAGCTTTTTCGCGCGTCGACCTCTAGCTATTCCTTCAGGCTGGTCCCAAATCAAGATTCCACGAGCTCTGCATTCGGGATGCACGGTCTCTCTGGACCCATGGGCTTATGCGAGGGCTACTATCCATCGACTGGGGGTCACCCATGCTCCTGCACTATGTACATAGTAGATTTGCATTTGCTCACAGTGTCAACTCGCTGCATATCGCCGGCCGATACGGTCGATAGCCAGTCAGTGCGCCTTGTTACTGTGCAGCTGGTGCTATGCAACCTATGCAACAACCTATACAACCCACCCACCCCCATCTCCCATCTGCAGCCTGCAAAGCAAGCAGCCAGATGCCAGACGACGGTACATACACAATAGGTAAGCCAGGTACTTCGATCCAAGTATCGCGGCCAGCATTATGAGCCATTTTCCACCCAAGTCGAGCGAGGCTGCTTTCGAAAGAGGAATGGCGTTGGAACCCACCAAGTCTTGCCGATCCTGCTAAGAAAAATGTTTCTCCAGTCTCATCAGAGCATGCCATGCAACCAGACGACTACCTATTTACAGCAGCCTCAGATAGTTCGAAATCCACTATTGCAAGATGCCCCGTCCCCTATTAACCTTACCGACTATCGTCATCGTTAACGTGGAGTACGGGTACGTATTGTCCGGCCGGTGACCTGCCAAATGCGGATTTCTAGCTAAGTTGGAGCTTCAGGGCTTGCGAGGAGCGTGGAGCGTGGCTAGGGGAATGCGAACCGTCAAACGCAACCAGACAGCGTGGGAGTTGAGGAGTTGATGTGACTTTCAAGACTTTCAAACCCACCGCTTGGCGACGGTAGCAATTCCTACGTACGACACCAGACAGGCGAGACAGGCGAGGCAAGCGTTCAAGCGTCGGTGGCTTATTTTCAATACGTCATAAGTCCATGGGATCAATTCCCAATCCCGCATTTTTCCTACCATGTACCTAGGTAATCCTGCAGCGCGCGTACCCCAGCTGGAGGCACAGACCACATGGATATGACAGTCCCATGTTGTCAGGTTGGTTGCGTTGCGTTGGAAAAGTTTTTTCTTCCTCGCGGACGTGCCTACATAGTACACCGACAAGTTCCGGGGTATCATGGCT
Source organism: Hypoxylon sp. FL1150 (assembly GCA_022495205.1). Taxonomy (NCBI): domain Eukaryota; kingdom Fungi; phylum Ascomycota; class Sordariomycetes; order Xylariales; family Hypoxylaceae; genus Hypoxylon; species Hypoxylon sp. FL1150. Next base: position 43,049 of record MU376284.1, on the reverse strand, counting down.
CAGTCAAAGCACCAAGCGCCTTTGTCTACCGCCATTTCTCGGATAGGCATTCGTTCGGTATGGCCGCCCGCTCCACAAAGCTTGCCCCGTGAGTCTGGTGGCCACCGTCGACTTTCTACATAGTTCCGTCCGAAACCCGCTCTTTACCCCCTTCTGCCCCTTCTCCTATGTATGGGGAATGCCTTAGCTCGGAAATGCATCATGGGCCAACCTTAATGAGCTTTGAAGTAAGCCTGGCGGCTTTTTTTTTTTTTTTTTTTTTCTGTCTTTTCTTCACCCACGGGCTTCTGTAGCGTTCTGGGGTGAAGCCGAAATATCTCGACTTCGGACAGATTTCAAGGCTTTTTTTCGGCCATCGGGATTTTCGCTATTTCGAAATCTTCTCGTCCACCAGTTTTTGCGTAGGAAAAGTAAGACAATAGGACAGCTATTTCGTCTTACCTAAGGTAGGCATGTCATGCTAGGTATGCCATGCCACGCTCAGCGTTGACCCAAAATTGAGCCTATAGCCGTATATGGCTCACTCAATATGAGGCAGGTAGTCGCGTGGGCGATCATAAAGTTCTCATGCCTTCTGGACCCGGGTATGGCACTCCTGCTGGATGAATTATCCAATCACATTCACGATAAAGGCGTAGTCTTGAGCAGACGGGTACGCCGGCCGGGTAGTACGTGATTGCGCTAGGAGATGCATTTTGAGGATGGGAGAAGAATTGCCTCGCTCGCCGTTTGCGATCGGCTGGATTTAGGATAGCCGGGCGACAAGGGGCCTAGCCTGTCTTGCCTGTTGTAGGGTAGTACAGTAGAAAGTGATGGAATTATACTGGGGGGATCCGAGGATCGAGCCGCTTGGTTGCTAAAAGAATTTCCCATCTCGCGGCCCCCATTTGAGCTCCTGTCAGTGGTCAATGGCTCTTATTCGGACATTATGTGGTTCCTCTCCCAGGAAGCGATTTTCAAATAGCCTGGGGCCTCTAACGGACCCTACGAGCAGGCCCTTTCCTAACAAGTGCTTGGATACCCGATGGTTCGACACATTCGCGCCGCCGAATAACCGAGCGGCGCGCTCGCTCTCGCAGTCTCGTACGGCTGGCGAGCGTTGTTGATTCGAAGGAGAGGACTAGCTTCACGAAATCGTCTGACCTATGGATAACCTATGGATATGCGGACTATATGTGAGACAGGCTGCCGACATCTGTTGCCGTTGAGTCCCATTGACCTATCATAGGCACGTTACCGCGACCCAGAAGTCTGCAAGTCAAAGATCCTGTAAAGGGACTTCTCGTAACACCGGCGACTTTAACGTCGTACAGACGCCCCCATGCCGCCGTGCGTGGCCATACAGGGATGGCAAATGCAAGCAAGTCACGATGAAACCTAGCTAAGGAAAGCTTGGTCTTTTTTCTATTTTATTTAACCGATGGAAGTTGAAACAATCCAATGAGAATTCGGGATATTCCAGTAAAACTTGATTAATTATCTAGGAATATAGGACCCAGCTCAATTTGAAACAAAGATAGCTTTAATTGTACCTCGCAATTACATGAGTCTTTTGTTTTTTGCTGTTGCATCTGTTGACGTGCTTATTTGTATGCAAAGACCCCGACCCTGCATGTGCTTTGAGGAAAGAGGAAAAGGAGTTACCATAGAAATGGCTCAGGGTCCCTTTCTAGAAGTTAGAACAGAGCTATTAAAATCTATGGAGTTACTTTGCATCGCTCATCCATGCAAGAAGGGTTCTAGTTCTATCTAAAAACTTGGGTAGCCCGGGAATAAGATACTGGATACTCGAGGTCGGTGACAGAAAAATTAGCATACTCCAGATTCATGAACCAACTATCAACATCAACAACGCAACAACGCAACAACTAATAAAGCACAGGTAGGTTTGAAACTACCAAAACATTCATTAGGCAAGCAGTAGCTGGTTGAGACATTGAAAAGAGGATTTATAATCAATGTTGTGGTGGAATGCTTAGTTAAAATCTTAAGGGTACTTAAATGTATGCTAATCCTTCTGTCACTGACCTTGGATACTCTAGCTTTATCTTTCAAGGATTCGTGATGGTAACTAAAAAATGCATTCCTGAACTTAAAACATGGATGTATTATGTTGCTTAATCTCACATCTATTATTTGACATTCTGTAACCAAGTCGCCGCCAGAAAGCTACGAAAGCCATGTCACACACCTCGTCATACTCAACCTAGGAGACACGGCAGATCTGATTTCCTCGATTTCTCCGCTCGCCGCTTTCATGTTTTCTCTCTAGCGTACGTAGAAAACATTTATTCGCAGCATTTAAGTAAGGTCTAGAGCGTACCGGACACTTACAAGTGTCTCGTAGACCCCAACATTGGGGAATCTTAGGAGATCCGTGGCGAATATCTGATAGCTTAAGGGTGTGTTAGGAAAGTACTCTACATCGAACGCAAGTGTCCGATTTCTGTATCGTGCTATATTCCCAGCGAGAAATGATACAGTGCTCACTTACGGTGCTTGGACAGACTTTCACCTCAATCAGACATCGTCTCCTTGGCAAGTTATACTTGCGCGTCATGCCAAGCGACCACAAAGATGCCACAAGATTGTCCCAAGAGACCCCAAGAGACCCCAAGAGATCCAAGATTCCCCTACCGAGCTTCTATTAGCTGGGTGTTTCTCTTCTCTCGGTCACTTAGGATTGTTATATGCGTGACGAATGAGCCAGATTGGCGCGCAGGCTTGGCCATAGACTCTTTTTTCACGCACTTCGTCATCTATCGTCTTATTTATCATGTAATCTATGTACGTCCGTAGGTGGTTAAAAGGCCAAGACCCACGATGATATACACGTAACCCTCACTCCGGTGACCACAGACCCTTTTTTATCATCAACATCTCTTGGCAATTTCGTTGTATCGCAAAGAAGCGGTTTGCGTCAGGGAGGTAAGAAAAGTTGCGAAGTGCGAAACCTCGATAAGGGGAACCGCGCAATTGGCACTGGCACAAGAGAAGCCAAGCCCATAAAAAAAGGTAGGTAGGCGCCTTGTCAATAATTAGACACCGAAGGGAACGTCAGAACCTTAAACGGACAAGATGGGGGGACACGTAGTTCGGATCCCGGGCAGTAAATATAGAAACTACACATATAAAAAGAAATACCGACAGCCTTGCGCCAGATGCTGCTTGGAAGGTCTGGGCAAGGCTGGGCGGACTTGGCGATCCCGTCAGCTTTGTGAACGTCCTGCTCGGTAGAACGTATGCTATAGAATAAGATGAAGAACACTCCCGAGCAAACGCGTCACATAGGGATAGCCAAGAAAACTCCTATCCCAATGAAAGATGTTTCAAGACAGCCGGAGTTACGCAATGATATCAGGGCGGCCCTTCCGATTTGCAGCTGGAATAAATGAAGAGGCGCATTGCAATACCGGCCGTCTCGGGATCGGCAGGGCGAGTATTCGGTTCGTATCCCGGAAAGGCCCGTACGCGGTACCGCGGTTGGCTGTCCCCCCTTCCCTCCACATCCCACCCAGACATCTGGGGAGCTGGGATACGTACATAGTAGTACGTTATGGCTGCGGCTCTACGCCGAGTCCCCTCAGCCACCATGCGTATCTGGCATCGTCGTCAGCGTATAATGAGATCACCGTCTCAATGGGTCATCCCAGTACCGACGACGTATGTGGTGATGCGCAGTAGCCGGAAGTGCGGCACTTGGCGGTAGTTTTGAAATGTGACCCCTTTTTTGACCGCCCTTTGCGCGGGTGCACAATGTGCGCATCCGCCTTGAGATAGTGGGTTCACACTGGCATGAGGAATTTTTCGAGAAAGGAAATCATGTGAATATGCCGGCTGTCATGTTATGCCATGCATAGGTTTTCCCGATGCGACGATGTTCGCGCAAGACGACCTGGAATGATACCTTGATACCCAAAAGGCGACATGTAGAATGCATCCCTCCTGTTGGGATAGGGGTTACCACCGTTGAAACCCAACGGGCTCGAGCGTCCCGGTATAACGATCAACCAATCGATGGCAGCGTGTCACTTGGATTACGTATGTAGCAGTTCGAGGATTTTAACATTGTGCCTTTACCGCTTCTACCAGTGTCAAGCCGCAAATAGCGAAAATCCATTCGTGCAAGGGACAATTCGGTGGTGTCGACCAACTTCCAACATTCTACGTGAGCATAACATGTTGCTTTCATAGTGTGAGTACCTACCAATGCTTAATAGCAGTGTACATTGACTTTGGAATATTATACTGATCTCTTCTAGTTGTCCTGGTTTGGCAAATACTGAAACGGGCGCCCGATAATTGTTGGTGGCTTGAAAGTAAGCCACCTGGGGTCACCGCTATCTATTTGTTACCTTCGATGAGCAATACCAAGAGGTAGTGTAGTAGGTCAGGTAAACCGGAACGACCGGAGTATTCGGGGCAACAAACTCCTGTTCTGAACCTGGAGCCTCCTCCCTTACCCGCGAGAATGGGAAGTTCTGAAACCATCTCGAGGTTTGACAGGCGTATCGCTCAAATTACGAATTCAATAGTTCACGATTTTCGGATCTCCCAGTCTCACATACTTGTGTTATACGGACACTCGCTATTCTGAAGGTGTTATATATCAGTCGCTCCTTTTGGCTTCGACAATACTCTCCACCAGACACTAGAAGTTGCCTGAGTTTGTGTCTTACACGAAGTCGACGCAGGCGAAATGCTAAATCTGGGGTGCATCTGACACGGTGAAACGGTCATCTTGGATACGGGCATCAGCATCGGGATCTGGTGTAACGTGCGTTGCATATTTTCGTCCAAACTGAGGCCGATATCTCCTTCCTCGCGAGATGTGTAGGTACTTACGGCACAGTGCCCTCCGTTGCACACAGATCGTGGACCCTGATCCCCCAGGTGGCGGCGGCGATCTTCCGTATCTGGGCCCTATGTCGAGTCAGATGGGTTCGGAGAATACACGCCGGGCAAGTACTCAGGCTAGGCTGACAGAATATGCACGCGCTGAGTAAGGGACGGCATCTCGAGACGAGGAGATACAAGGACTTACCGGAATCTACGGGAATTAAACAGTGCTTCTATGGTACGCCATGGAATATAGTTATCACCATGGGGACGCTGAAACTGGTTTAGGTTCGCTATGTTTTCACTGTATGGCAACTGTAGAACATTCAAAACTCCACACTAGACAGGCACATGGTGGTAAAGAGTGTAGCAAGCTACGAAGATTGGTAGTTCCCAAACGAATCTCTATAGTATATAATTTTGACACCATGAGTAAGCTGCTCGGCTTCATGGTACCTGATCTGACAGGCAAATGCTACTCAGAACATCTAGGTTGAACTTTATTTTATAAGGGTAGCGACATCATGAATTTTAAACAATGACACCCCGTGATATACCAATTGATAACCAGCATGCTCTATAACTCGTAAGTATCCACCTGTAAAACGCCGTCTAATGCTTAGCCGTGACCTTGTCGCCGGTCAGCTTTTCCACGTAGGTTTTGGCCCTAATTTTGCAATTCTCGTCAGCACACATATCCGCAGTGGAAAATGAAAAAAAAAAGGGTAAAGGGGTTAAACTCACATATCACCCATGGCCACCATGCAAACCGTCTGCCAAACGCCCAATCCAATACGGGGCATCACGCCACGGTAGAGACCCCGCAGTCCGTTATTATCGTAAATGTATTTGAAAGTGTTACCGACCGTCATCTTCTTGGGTCGGTTAGGGTCCTCCTTCTTGCTCTGCATCTCAACACGGATGACCTCGATAGGCTGGTTCCAGGCGGACAAGCCACCACCCAGGGCCGACGCAGTGATCTTCTCCAGCGCGCTGAGCTTGTCATTCGGCTCCTTGTTGGTAACACGGCGGATTCCCTGCTCGGCGAGACGGGACAAGCCGAAGCGGGAGCCCCAGTTAGTCATCTGCCGGATGGCGACGGCGTTTACACCCTTGTTGATACCTTTGATACCTTCCTTGCGGTAGATGCCCATGAAGGTCTCGAACGTGCTAGGGGGCTTGACACCCGAAGCGGCCAGCTTGTGCTGGGTGATCTCGACCGTCTTCATGCAAGTGCAGAAACCCATGGTGGCGTAGGCCTGAGCGACACCGCCCGTCACACCGCCAATGATACCACCGCCAAACTCCGAAGCGCCGGCAACTCGGGCATAGTATTCGGCTTCGGAAGCTACGAAGAGCAGCACGGCACCCTTGGTCGAGGCTTCAATCCAAGCCCAGGGAATGAGACCTTGGTAGACTGCGATACAGAGACTACGTATTAGAAAACGAACTTAGGAAGATGTATCAATCGACAAATGTTGCTTACATCCAAGCACACCGCCACGGTTCCAGATGGAGCGAAGCGCAGAGGCGAACGAATCGCCTCGGTTCGCAGCGAGATGAGTCTTGCAGACTTCTAGAGGCTGGCCGAGAGTGGTCACTTCAAACATATTAAGGCCGGCGCCCAGCAACAAGTTGGAGAACTTGATGGGCTTCTTCTCCAGCTTGTTCTCCGTCAAGGGGGGAGTAACCCCCGAGGTAGCGGCGGCGGCGGACATCTCAGGCTAGGATCGTGGATGGAAAGGGGGCCTGACCAAGGCAGTCGGGTGCTTCTTCGCAAAAAGGGAGAGAAATTCGGCAATGCCTTAGAGAACGACGAAAACCTTGACGGACGACGTGAGGGACAAAAGAATCGGGTGTCAGACGAAAAACGAGAGTGTCTAAAGTCGGTGTGCTGTCAGCCTGTTACCGGGAATGTGGTCAGCAATTAAGGTCTAACTTTGGGGGTCTATCTACATCCTCGGATGCATGTGAGGCTAGGTAATGATTCAATTGGGCCTGTCGCTGGCCAATCTTAGGGCGGCTGGGAAACTGACGGAGTCTGAACTTACTGCAACTAGTAGACGGGACTGACTTGTTAAAAGAGTTTGCCCTTTCTTGATGCTGTATCTGTGATAATGATCACTCAATCAGACGTTTACACGGACTTTGTGGTGAGAGTTCAACAGGTTACTGTACTATGTATCCAAGACAATAAAGATGGCTGGGCCTTTCAATACCCTTAAGCTTAAACTTGTTGGAATTGACTTCCTCAACAATTGCCACGTTTGTAGTGGCTTGTAGTAGGGACCCCCCAGATACTCCGCCCGATAATTTTGCGGCTCCCCCCATCGAACCCCATCAATGGTTTTTACTCGGCCCTGACCTTGCCTGCCCCTTGCCTGCCCTTGCCTGCCCAGCGGACCTGAGCTCAACAAGCGGCGAGAATGAGAAAGCGAACCGGACTTTCCCCAACTTCTCACTTACCTAAGTACATACAGGGTAGACGGGACTTACACAAATTATTAGTCCGTCTAACATAAGCCCTTTGGGCTATTTATGGTGGTCATGAGAATTTTACAAGGCCGCCACTAAATTTTGTGGTATCTACTAGGTTCGATCTTATCTGGTCGCAGCAGCTTATCTCATTCGGAAAGTATTGGGCAATGTCGTAATAGCTGAGCGTCATTGTGTTAGAGGGCTGTTCGGGAGCAGTTGGCATACATACATACACATTTTGTTGCACCGCTTCTCGCATCCACGAATTGGAGTAGTAGAGAATTCGTAGTATGGTAGCTACCTATACAGTAAATGACAATCGTGACGTGTATTATACAAGCGCAGCTTTTGGTATCGCTAGGAGCATTTCTAATTCAACCCCCTGGATACACCACTGCCCTAAGTGAACCGGTCTATTTCCGTTTTGTGAAGAATGCTCATGAAGAACCAAAGGGAAAAAAAAATGCACCCCCTCTTCTTTCCTTATAGCTTCTTGCAGATCTCGATCCACTTGGCCGTCGAGAAACTCTTGGGTCGCTCGATGGGCGCACCGACCGCACGGTCGATGATGAGCTGGGGCAGGACACCAATCGCACGCGAGACACCGAACAGAACCGTGTAGTAGTTGGCTTCCGTTAGGCCGTAGTACTGGAGGAGGACACCGGAGTGCGCGTCGACGTTGGGGAAGGGGTTCTTGGTCTTGCCGTGCTCGGTCAGAACCTTGGGCGCAATCTTGTAGACCTGGCTGACCAGCTGGAACATGGGGTCCTCGGGCATCTTCTCGAGGGCGAACGTGCGCTGGGCAGTGTATCGGGGGTCGGTCTTGCGGAGGACGGCGTGGCCGTAACCAGGGACGACACGTCCGGAGTTCAGGGTAGACCACAAGTACTCGGTGATCTTCTCGTCGCTGAGGTCGTCGCCGATGGTCTTCTTCATTTCAGTGAGCCAGTTCAGGACCTCCTGGTTGGCAAGACCGTGGAGAGGACCGGCGAGACCGTTCAGACCAGCAGCAAGGGACAGGAAGGGGGAACTTAGAGCACTGCCGACAAGGTGGGTAGTGTGCGCGCTGACGTTGCCACCCTCGTGGTCGGTGTGGATGGTCAGGTACAATCGCAGCAGCTCAATAAAGTCCTTGTTCTCGCCAAAGCCCAACTGGTTGGCGAAGTTGAAACTGTAGTCCTTGTCCTTCTGAACCGGCGCAACCTTTCCACCCTTGAAAACGTTCTGGTAGATGCGGGCAGCGATAGTGGGCAGCTTGGCGATCAGGTCCATCGAGTCCTCAAAGGTGTATCCCCAGTAGTCCTTCTTGTTGATGCCCTTAGCGTAGGCCTTGGCGAACGAAGAGGTGTGCTCGAGGGCGGTGACGGCGAGAGAGAACTGCGCCATCGGGTGGAGGTCGGTAGGGCAGCGGTCGATAAGCTCCTCGACGAACTTGGGGATGTCGGATCGGGCAGCCCACTCGGCGGACAGGTCGCGGACCTGCTGCTCGGTAGGGACCTCGCCGGTCAGGAGAAGCCAGAAGAGACCTTCGGGCAGAGGCTCCTTACCGCCGGGGGCGGCGGGGAGAACTTCCTGGCATTCGGGAATGGTCTTGCCACGGAATCGGATACCCTCCTCGGAGTCAAGGACTGAGCCTTCCCATACTAGAGCCTTGATTCCACGAGCACCGCCGTACACCTGGTCGAGGGTGACCTTATCTACCACCTTAGAGCCATGCTCTCTATGCGCGCGGGGCGGTGAGCTATGTATCCGAGGGCGGGTTTTAGGGAGCAGACTTACTTTCTTAGTGCCTTGATCTCCTCAATCTTCTCAGGGAGCAACTCGGCAAAGCGCTCCTTGAGGGTCTAGACCAATTGGTTAGTACGAGGTGTTGGTGTTGTAGAGAGCACTTGGGAAGTTTCACCTGGCTCTTGGTGGCAGAGTAGCATCGCACGGCATTGAAAGCTGTGGTACGGGCCGTGAAAGCAGGGGCCCGTATAGTTCGGAAAGCAGACGAGCTTAGACGAAGGCTGGAAGCCATGGCGAAGAATACAGGACAGGTGAATTGGGTTGTGGTGATTATGGGAAAGATGAGCAGACTTCGTAGAAAAGGATTGAAAAGTGATGAAATGCCTCAGGAAGAGGAAAACTAGCCCTTACCTCGGACTAGGGGCAGCTTTTCGGTTGGATGGGGGATCCGAAGAAAAATTTAGCGGGCCCGGCAGCTGAGGTTAGCTACGGAGGTACTTGGTCCTTTTCGCATCCTTTCAACAATATGATCATTGGGGCCGAGACACTCAGCAAAAAAAAAAAAAAAAGGGTACCTACTCAGCATCCTACTCCTATATCGTTTTCTCTTCCGAACTCCTTGAGAAACGTCCATTTCCATGGTAGCTATCTCATGCACCTTGAGGTGTTGTCTGAATGTAAGCTTGACGTCAGTTCAGCTTCATATCTTACCGACGGCATACACAGGTCTTGAGTCACAGTACAGATTTGATGGTCATAACTCGACAACTTGCGTGTAATGTGTGTAATGTGTAGCTCATTGCTGCAGCAACTGATATATATATCATGATGTCTTTCCAATTTATGTCGTTATGTAAGCAAGTAGCTGAAAAAGCGAAGATCAGTGGATGCCTCGAAATCCATTGTTCAATCTTCTTTTGGTCTTGCATAGGGAAGTGTCTTGATAGTCCAGTCCTTCTGTGGCGTAATTCACTTCTTGTATAATAACTCCGGGTGGAGACGAATGTAGAGTTTGTATGAATGTGAAGGGAGCGCTGCATTCTCATGTTTGCTACCTGATATCCATTATCACGAAATGTAACGTAGACTCGAAGTCACGCATGTAAAACAATGTTATAATAGTTACCTAGGTAGTCGTGATTAGGATACCTTACTTATGACATAATCATAATTCAGGCATAGTACGTATAAGCCTTATATTTTTGAGATGAACAATCTGGTATAGTAATAGGTACCTGGCCCCCTTTTTCGTTATCGTGATTCGCAAGAGCTCTAGAAGATGGGACGAGAGGACGAGGAGCGCGGGTCGTGGCTGGGCAAGCAAACTAAAGCAACTACCTAGGTACCCACACTAAAGGGAAGGTGTCGGGTATGGTTCACCACTTAAACCACTTGAAAATTTACCCCCACCTCGCGCTGCGACACACCTAATAAAAAAAATCTTTACCCAGCCGCCCAACTGGCTTAAAGCTAAGGCCGTTCAGTCTCCAGAGTCGCGCCGACTCCTCTCTTCCTCTCCATCTCATCCGACCGCGGCGTAAAACTCCATCATCAATTCGCCATCGCATCGTTTCGTAAAAGCTCTCCAGCATCTTGATACAAACTTGCATCTTACCTGTTGCGCCCACCTTGTGCGGATCTGTCAGCTCACCTATAACAATTTGCAGTCAACACTTCGCAGCTTTACTTGAGGTCGCCAGTAGCGGGACGAGATTCCCAGGCCGCAGTAGACGTACAGAAAACTTTTTTTGGTGCCATTCACTGTCGCATCAAACCACTCACCTTCCATCAACTTTTCCATCGTTCAATCCAGGTCTACATTAAAAGGGGACTCTTGGAATACAGTCGACTCCACCTAGATCTGCCAGTGCTCGACTGTAACTCGTTAGGTCGCGGCAAAAAAAGAAATACATACAAATCTGTAATCGCCCCAAGAGCCAAACGAATCAAAGCTACTTGGGTGACTATTGCGACCTCTATATCGTATATCATTCCACACAGGTTGCCGCGAGCTTTGTCCTCGCTACACGTACGCGCCGTGCTTGTCTTTCTCCTTCTCCTTGTCCAAAATACATAAGGGAGCATTAGAGGATTGCAACCATGTCGTCGCCCGTAGCAGAGCTTGAGGCGGGCTTGAATGCCATGCAGAGCCTGAAGCCACCTGGAGTTTCCGGATCACGTATTCAGTCGCTGACCACCCTATGTGTCGAGAATGTTCAGGTAAGGCTCCGAAACACTAAACATCATCGTACGCGACGGCATAGCGCAATGCTTCTCATGCTAACTCGAATCTCCCTTATCGCAGTCCGAATCCGTGCTCATTCAGAAGATCTACACCCACTTCAAGAAGGCCCCAGCCACTCACAAGTTAGGAGTGCTCTACGTTGTAGATTCCGTAACTCGCAGATGGGTTGACCAAGCAAAGCACCAAGGTCAGCCTATCAATAGCTCTGCAAAGGATGGGACCTACGCTGCCGGCGTGCATAGAGTGACGGAATTGCTTCCAGTGCTTATGAATGACATCCTCCAGACCGCCCCCGGAGAACAAAAGGTACGCTTCATCATATACTCGTCGCGCATTCATCGTAGTCTAGGCGATGGCATCGGCATTAGCTATAGTTGTTTCTGGGACATGCTACATCTACATCTAGCCGTGCTGTTTCGTATTAGGCCTGTTGCCGTACCCGTTGCCCAGGGCGTACCCTCGAAGCCACAGGCAACTAAGACACTTCTTGCACTATTGACCCTAGAAAGAACCACTTACCTGACTATTCCTTGTAGGAGAAAATCAAGAAGCTCATTGACATCTGGGAGAAGGGTCAGACATTCCCTCAGCCTATGATCGAGTCATTCAAGCAGAAGCTCAATTCGCTCACCGCAAAAAGTAGGTCTCCGAGTCTTGCGTCTAATGATAAAACCCTCGAAATCGCATATCTGATCCTTGTTTGTTCTTGTAGCCGAATCTACGACACCCATCGGCAGTCCCCCTCCGGGTCCTGGTCTTCCAGGTTTGCCCGAAAATAAGTCAGCCGCAGTGGAGACCGCGCCGAATGCCATCATGGAGGCATTGGCCAATATTGCCCGACAGAACGTCACGGCTGCGCCCGTCAACAACGGTGTTCCGGTCCCGACCAGCACGTACAATGCGCCGCCGGTGCAGACCAGCACACCTCAGTTGCCCATCCAAGCACTTAGTCAGAGCCAGCCCCTTGCTCCCTACTCGACACCTCAACCACCTGTAAATCTCCCGGGAATGCCGTACCCCTTCCCCCAAGCAGGTCAAGTTCAGGCCCAGACCCCTGTTCCTCCGGTGACTCCCAGTAATCAAGCCCCCGGCTTCCCTGGTGTAGCTCCGGGCACCCCCACGGCGGCAGCCCCTAACATAGATCCCAATGTTCAGCAGCAGTTTATATTGATCAAGCTCCTTGCCGATCAAGGTGTGCCCTATGATAAGATTCCTAGCATTCTTGCTAGCATGCAGGGCAGTGCTCTTGCGTCACCTGCTCCTGTTACTACTCCTTCATCTGCAGCCCTCCCGGTAGGTCAGCCTCCGTATGCTGGTTCGTGGGGCCAGCCTGGTTTCCGACCCGATGAATCACGTGATCATGGCTTTCAGCAGGTGAGATCACCGAATAGATTTCGTAACCGCTCTAGATCCCGCTCGCCTCGCCATTGGGGTGCACGTGACTCTCCTCATGGCCGTTCTGAACGGGACTATGGTGGTTTTGGAAGGAACTCCCCCGGTCTGGGACACATGGAAGACCGTGATTATCGTGCAAGAGGTTCGGACTATCGCCAACGCAGTCCCGGACGCCGGGGCCGTAGTCCAAGTCCTCAGCAAGCTTACCCCCAGCCGCCGGCTGAGAAATGGGTTGACTACGACCGTACTATCCCCCAGGGCCACATCAAAGGTAAATTGTCCAGTGCTTATTATAGTTACTTGTGCTAACGTGGTCCACAGTTCTTAGCAGAACTTTATTTGTCGGCGGTGTTACGTGCCCCGAGAGTGAGTTACGAGCTGTCTTCAACCGCCATGGCCAGGTGCAGACTTGTATCGTGAACAAAGACAAACGCCATGCGTTTGTAAAGATGGTTACTCGCCGAGATGCCGTCACTGCCAAAGAAGCTATGGAAAATAGTACATTCAGGGTTAGTAACGACTATCCTTGCCGTCTCCTGCTATAATGCTAACATGTGAATAGACTCGTTGGGGTGTAGGCTTTGGACCTCGCGACTGCAGCGACTACCAGACTGGTATCAGCGTCATCCCCATCAACAAGCTCACCGATGCAGACCGGAAATGGATGTTGACCGCCGAATACGGTGGTAGTGGTGGCAAGCCTATCGAGACAGGTCTCGTCGTTGAAGAGCCAGACATTGAGATAGGTGCTGGAGTATCCTCGAAGGCTATTAGCCGCCGCATGCAAACAGACAAAGGTGGTAGGCACGGCCCTAAGTCTAGTCGTGGTCCAGGCGGCGATGATGAAGGCGACCTTGGCCGATGGCGCCGAAGAGATAACCGACGGGATGAACCTCAAGATAACCGGAGCGATGTCAATGGGCCGGCTGTCGCAGCATTCCCCTTCGGTATCGGAACCGGTCCCAATGGAATGCCGGTGTTTCCCCCTGGGTTTGCTTTTCCTCCGCCGACTGAGTAGTGCTCGTGGTATCGAGATAGAGGATACTGACGGATATAGGGATTCGTCTCTACTCTCCTCTGGTCTTTTGCTATTTGAGGGAGCAAAACGAGTTTTTGCTTGCTAGGGTGGTATTTCGGTATTCCGGTACCACGACTGCGAGCACGTTATGAATTACGTTGCATGAAATGGAGTTGGTGGTATTCTGCAATTAGTCTAACAGGGACGCAGCTCCAGCATGAGTTGGCGTGGAACCATGTTGCTTTGCAGATGGTGATTCCTTTCCCAGTATTGTTCGATGGACGACTCTTGCATCAGGGTTTGCGTTGTGTTTGGCTTCTTCGCCTTTTTTTTTCTTCTAGCACATGGTCTGACCTAAGTTAAGGTTGTCATCCAGGCTGGCGGTCCTGTCCACGATTGCATAATGTATATTGATATGAACCGAAGAGGCGTTGAGCGTGGCAAAACCACTGAAAAGTAGCCTCTTTCGATAGCTTTTAGTAATGAAAGAATTGGAAGAATAGATACCTAGTTTTCACGAACGATAACAAACCCTCGATGGTTTAATCAGTGATCATACTCTGTAACGTAAATGGTTCTATTGAGCAGCTAGGTGTATGATGGGCAAAGCTTCATCGGCAATACTTACACACCTAGCCTCACCGAAGAATAGGGGTAACTATCCACGACATAACTACTTACTCTCACACTGTATATTCCTGACAGTGTCATATCCTCATGTATGCGATGCTACCGAGCTGTCGATTCATCGATGTAGCCTGCATCATGCAATGCACGCAGGCCTTATTATATTAATACACCCTACACAGTTCATGATACATAATTGCAGCCAGCCTAATGTACCAATCTATAGGGTTCTAAGCTACCACCCCTATTTGCCCGCCCAGTTCCCCCGCGCCCGTATAAAATTTGCTGTGGTCGAGCAGGGAGTAAATCCCCCAGTTGTGTACCGAGGTAGCAGTCAGTCGCGACTAGCTATACTTTCTTTCACATGCCGGCGTGATAGGTTTTTCTTTTTCCCTTGATGTAAGTTGTAATATGACCTAAAAGGATGGAAAGAAAGCATTGGAACTTTCCGCGGGGGGGGGGGGGGAGGCAAGCGTAATCGGAACTTAATTTCCTTATGTCCTACATGTGTTCCTTACAGCCCTTACCCACTAGTACTAAGTAGGTAGGCGGCGGTATCTATTCGACTTCTCCCGGGTAGCGGCTGCGATGCGCTTCCTTCCTTTAGCACGGGAAGGCCGAGGCATTTCGTGGGATGAAATCCAACCGGCTGCTTTTCGGTGGGGATCCTTCGGCCGAAGCTATCCCATGTGAAAAGTGGGAGGACGATTACGAGTAAGTAAAAAAGATGGCTTTTCACACGAGGTAGTATTTAGGGGGGGCAAGGGAAGTCTGCAAGCGAATTTCCGGCATGTCCGGATATGGGCCGCCGAACACATGATCGACAAGACAATAAGACGACAACAGCTTTTCTTTCACCCGGCTTGGCCTCTTGGGTCTTCTTGTTGTGCGACGACGGACGTTTGTGTTTTTATCCCGCCTACCTAGTTTACCTAAGGTAGATTATAAGACTTTAGATCACGATCTCGGGACTATCGGGTAAAAAGTTCGGAAGAAGCGACGGCTATTAAAATAAGACAGACAGTAGGTCTTGGACTCGGGTTTAAAACCAAGCTACCCAGTTAAATATTTACATTAGACATATTACTTGGCGAGTTTAGGGCCGCCGAGGTATTGACTTGTCAGATCAAAGCCGTCGGGCTCGATTCATAAGTGCTTTGTTATTGCTCGTCGCTTGTTAGATACGTTCCCATAGCCCCTTTAGCTTAGCTATCGATTAAATAACTTGAAAAAAAAAAAAATAAATAACGGTAAATTTCTTTACACGAAAATGAAAAATATTATAAATCATATAAATATTAAACCTAAGAAAACTTGTAATAATTTACGGCTTATAATTATAAAAAATGATTAATTAATATTAATAATATTTATATTTTTATCGAAACGATAGCTCGGCGAATGCTTCGCTAAAGTGATTTATTACATGCTTTCTATACATTTAGCAAGAATTAGACTCGTAGTCTAAGTCTAGTGGTGACACGTCCAGTTCTGCTCGGTCGGCGGCAAGCTCGGCACGAGTAAATGCATCTAGTCTTTCGATATCTAAGTCTAAATGCGTGTTCCTAGCGTGTAGAGACCAAAGGTCTTGCGATAGCTTCTCAAGCACGTGCCCTTGCCTCCTGAATCTAGTCGTCCGGGAGAAGGTCTGGTTTTCCTGCTGTTGATACTCGAAACTGCTTAGCAGCGGCCCTTGCACGTCGCCGTCCAGATGCGCTTCTGCCCGGTATAGCTCCGTCGCCGCGTAGGCTGGCCCCTGAATGGCGCCGATAGTGGGGTCTGGATGGAGGATTAGTTTCGACGAGGCGAGATATTCCTGAGCTAATTCCTGTCCTGTCTCCGGCGTCAGAGACCTCATCTGAGACCTGTTATGGACAAGAGTCTCGTCATAGTAGCCATCGTAATCGCACACGTCAGGTTCCGGTGGCTCTCGGTGAGGTATGAAAGGACGAGGTCTTCGAATAGACCGTTGCTGTCCATCACGCTGCAGCTGTAGGAACCCCGACGAAATGGGCGCTTGATTATCCTCCTCTTCGTCCTTGGTATCCAACAGATAGACTCGTCCGCTGCCATCTCCAACGACGAGTTTCGTCAGGTCCGGCGAGAAAGCACCAGCTGTAATGGGTGCTGCTACTTCCATGAGATCTCTCACTAATACTCCCTCCCCGTGTCGTATGTTCCACACCTTGACAACTCCATCAGATGAACCTGTGTACAGACGATCTGTAGTTGTGGCCCAGGCCATAAACTTGACACCTACGTCTTCCTCCTCTCTGTCCCCCGTCAGCTCTTCCACTGGGTCTAAATTGCTGTTAGCTGAGCGTCTTTATGTTTGAGACAATATAAGATCCTTACCGCCGTGCTCTAGGACACACATTGGGTCCTCACTCCCGGCAGAATCCCATACGTATACCTTACCGTCGGTACAACCGGCAGCAACGTACGAGTATAAAATGCTGTTGGGCCTAGTTTTGGTGTTAACATCTCAATAAGACAGCCACAATGAATGAGATGGGTTGCAAACCTGATTAGTAGTTCGTTGATATCAATGGCAGGACAGTCGAGGGTTTTCACCACACCATACTGGCCCGTCTCTGTCGACTCTTCGAAGATGCGGATTTGGGTTCGAACATGCTTCTCGATCTTTTCCAAGGTCTGATGGGCCGAGGTGGCCGCAGCGAAGCTTGCGCGAGATGGATGCCATGCTACCTCGAAGACATTAGCCGTCGCCGCACTGTTCACTTTGATCTCAGTGTTGGTATTCGTATCCCAAAGGCAGAGTTCTCCTGTGTCACGCTTATCATCCGGGATCTCGTTCTCATCACCGCTAATGCTCCTTGGGGAATAGCCAATCAAGAGCAGGTGTCTCACGCTTGGATCCAACCCCCAGCGGATCGCGGACGGGAAGTAAGCCCACTTATCTGAAGGAACGTATTCCTCGCCGTGAACTCGTTTACAGGAGAACTCATCGTATTCGTAGTCAACGGTTTCATCCCTCTCCCATTTCTCGGGATCTGGACGATAAACTCTTACTGCCCCCAAGGGAACATCAGCCGCTGTCGCGATCTTGCTGTAGGGTGTTCCCTTATTCGCCACCACGAAATTGACGTGCCCATCGTGACGCCATATCCCTCGTATATCTTCATATTCTGTTTCGCGCGAAGCCAACCAACCACCACACCTCCAGACCTTGACGGTATTATCGAAGCTTGCCGTAAAGGCCCACCCTATAGCCGGATCGTAGTCTGACGAGACCACCGACGTATACAGCCAAGGATCCTGACTCTCTCTCATAGACTCTAGGGCATTGTCGCCATGTGCTACAAGAGGACGAATAATTCGATGATCCGCATGCGCGCGCAGATTATGAGTATTTGCATCGCCGAATAGAAAGTTCCCAGGTTTATTGTATTGTTGGTTATGAGAATCGGAGTGGGTAGTTGTACCACAGATGAAGTGCTCATTTGACACCCAGGTAATGGTCATTATATCACCTGCGCAATTGGTCCACTCGACTTTTGGTTCCATATAGTCCTCTCGGCTAATCTTGAACGCCGTGGTGAAATTCTGGTAGCGTCTTGTCGCTCCCAGGCGATTTCCAGTGATCTCTCTCGCCAATAGCATCGACGGCACCACGTTTGCCCCTAGAGCGCCATTCCGAGCATTGTCGTCTCTTTCGAGATATAATGACTTGCGCTGTATATTGACCTGGTCATGCTGCAAATCCTCCAGGAAGTTGCGGACGTCATCAATAGATCGCTTTAGCAAGGAAGAAGGGGGTTGCTGAAGATGTTTGTATCTTCCACGATGGACATTGAGGATGCGAGCATGTATTCCACCAGCTTTTGTCACTATGTGGCGCAAGTCATGCAAATCCGACCAGGTAGTCTTGGTAGATGACTTGCCAGATAAAGATCTCGCGAGATATCGAAGATACCTAACCTCTTCGTTGTTGAAGTCGACATGATATACGCTAGGGCGGGATAACTCGTTCGGCTGAAGACGCAATAGACGGCCCACGTCTACTCCAGCGGCGACCTCTTGTCTCGCTTTCATAGCTAAGTAGGGCCGTGAAGACAATCCAAACCACCAGCTTTTCACTCGTAATGGTGAGCCTTTCTTTTTAAACTCGTATGCCTTGCCTGACTGCCACTGCGTCGCCTTCGCTCTTGTACGGAGTCGTTGCGGTGTGACCACCGGCTTTTTCTTCGGCTGGACACGCGGTGGTGTCTGAGGGTAATCTTCGACGTCGCCTTCGTATTCGTCCATAGACTCATCCACATCTGTACCGTAGTCGTCGCCTCTATCGGGCGACTGTATGTTTGATAGATCCTCTATGGAGGATAGAACCGAGGTAGGGGGTTGTAATCGACGTTCGGGGGCAGGCTGCGTGTGAGCTGGTCCCCGAGGAGGTGGGCGTCGGAATTCCTAAATATGTCAGTGGGAGCTTAGATTGTCAGGGGAGATAGAAGCCTACATCTCCCTTTGTGAACTCGTCTACAAGGTCGTAAATGCGCTTGATTAATGATGTCTCGACATCCAGCGGAAGGCGACCATTGCCGTTGCGAAAGTGATCCTCGAAATCTCCACTCGTAACCTTGTTAATGATCTTTCCGCCGAGCTTATCGACATCATATACGCTTCCTTTAACGTTCTTCATGGCGCGGTCAAGGTGAGGGAACACCTGCTTCTGTAGGCACTTTGTCAATGCTTGTGTGTCCGTCATGGGTGAAGCGGTCTTGGGGACAGCTCCATTTTGGAGCTTCCGGCGCTTGGGCGAGCGGTCTTGAAGTGGAGTGCCAAGCTGCGGCGTTGGCGATGGTTCGTATGAAGGCGCATCTCGCGGGCGCGAGGGTTGGGTCGAAAAGAAGCGCGTCTGACGATGCCTCGAGATGTGAAGGGTTGGCTGTGAGTTAGGCCTTGGTGTTGTTCGAATGGATTGCGGATAATTCGAATTAGGACGATCCAGTCCCGTCAAGGCCGGCCGCAACGTGAATGCATCTGAAGGCACAGTTACATCCTCATCCTCGTCGTCGGACACGCCCGTCAAATCCACGACTCCCCCCTGCCTTAAAGTTGACCCCGACGCGTTAACAGCCATTGTGGATGCTAGACGCGCCAGCAGCTATCCATGCGCCTACCAAAACTACCACTAGGTAAATTACTTACCTAGGTAAGTACGAAATACCTGTAAAATCACTTAAAACTAATATGAGCGGGAAACCGGACTTAAGTTTTTCCATTTTATTATAATTAACCGCTAAATAATTTATAACGTGATTATTAAATATTTTTAATTTTAATATAATATGAATTTATAAATTTTCATAAGGATTTATTTTTTTTTCGTTTTTTTTTAAGATTAATATTATAAAAAATAAATATAAAATATTATGATTTAAAAATCCCGAAAAGTTTTTTTAAATTTTATATATTCGGTACGCTTAGATAATTAATTATAATATATATAAATTCGTTAGGCGGTTCTCTAAATAAAAGTAATATATTACATGAATAGGTATTTAGATTTACACATAGAAAAGTAACGGTTATAAATGGTTGAAGCGAATTTCAGCTAGTAGATTATAGCTTCGGCTTGATATGTGCGGTTTCCGCATTGATTTCGGCGTACATGCGATCGATTTCGGGCTTGTACTTCCTTATGGTCTGGGGCCTCTTGAGTTTCAAACTAGGTGTTTTCATGTTAGTAAGAACACGCAGAAGTGTTAGGTGTTAGGACAGGGGTAATTGTCCTAAGGCGAAAAGAAGGCAAACTTACGTTGGCGTCATGAGCTCGTTTTCTACAGTAAATGGCTCAAAGTCCAGAAAAGCGTTGCGCACGCGCTCGTAGCCATTGAACTTGTGCTTCCTGCCGATAGTTTCGAGGTGCTTCACAAAGGCCTTTACTACGCGGGGATCTCGCGCGGCCACCTTGATCGCCTGGATGTCATCGGGGGCCACCGTCTTCTTGAGAACCTTGCTGGCAAACGGACCGAACGTCACCGGATCCACGCCGAAGATGCCAACCAGGGTAGACTGACTGGGTTCACCGTGGACAAAAGCCGTGGCTACTAGGTTTGAACTGCCCATGAACACGTTCTCGATCCGCTCAGGTGAGATATATTCTCCTTGAGACAGCTTGAGTACGTTCTTCTTGCGGTCGATGATCTTAATTCGGCCCATCTCGTCAATCTCGCAGATATCGCCAGTGTGAAACCACCCATCTGGTTCCAGGGCTTTCCTGGTCTCCTCTTCGTTCTTCAGGTAGCCGCCGAAAATGAACGGTCCTCGTAACAGCAATTCTCCTCGTGGCCGAGGCTTGTCCGTCACAAGATACTCCAGCTCAGGTTGCGACTCTAAGCAAATTTCGACACCAGGCATGGGTCCACCGCAGTTGCCTAGCGAATAGTCACCCTCGAGCTGGAATGAGCCAGCGGCATAGGACTCGGTGAGACCGTAACCTTGGCAGAAATAGTTTCCAAAGGCAGCTCGGAGAAACTCGTGGACATCCGGGTCAAGCTGCGCACTTCCGCTCACCATAGATCGACATCTATCCAAGCCGACGGCAGCGCGCACCTTGGGGGTCCATATCCGATCGTAGAGGAAGTGCTTGTTGGTTGCCTTGCCGGGAGGCAATTTCATGCTGGCCTTCTTCGTCTCGATAGCTCTCCGCGATAGAGCACCCCTCACGCCGTCGGCGTCCACAGTTTGGGCTCGGATACCCATGTTAAATCGATTGAACAAACGGGGGACCGACATGAGACCGGTTGGTCGTAGAATCTTCATGTCATCAACCAATTCCAGCATATCTCCATGGAAATACCCTACAGCGCAACCTTCGGAAACGGCACATTGATCAATCATACGGCCGAAAATATGAGCGAGAGGTAAGTAGGAGATGGTGACGTCTTTGTAGGTATATGACCCGCTAGAACGAGCGCTCGCGACAGCTGCGACGCAGTTAGAATGGGTGAGCACCACACCCTTCGGGTCGCCGGTAGTACCGGACGTGTAGTTGACTGTAAGAATGTCCTCGGGCCGGGGAGGTCGAACAGGGTGAGCTACTTTGGCCCCCAGCTCCTCAACACTCTCCATCGACCATATTTGGACGCCATTCTGAGCAGCAATTCCATTTAGCAATGCCTTTTTAGAGTATCCAGTCTGTTCCCCAGCATCGAGCGAGTCCATGCAAATAATCAGCTTGAGAGCCGGGATTCGAGGCGCCAGAGCTAGGAGCGTCGGGACGTGCGGTAAAGACGTGACTACACAAGAGAGTTCGGCATGTTTAAGGATGAATTCAGATGCGTCGGGCCCAAGAGTTTCGTACAGGGACACGGAGAAGAGCGATTGGGAAGTCAATCCAAGATCTTGGTTACACAAAGTTAGTAAAAAATTGCTGTTAGAGCGACTGGTCCCCTATTCTACCATCCAATGAAGCAAGGGATGCCTTACCGGTAATTTGCCATTCGGCTCTGTTCTGACTCCAGATACCAACTCCATGATTTCCCGGCGGAACACCAATGCGACGATGAAGCTCGTATATACCGGATCCAAAGTTCTTACTCCGTGCCGCAACCTCAGCATATGTCTGCCAGACATACTTGTTCTCCCAGGACTTGGTCGTCGGATTCCAGGGTCGCGTGCCGAGGCATTTGTTGTTCGGGAATCGCTTGACGGCGTCCTGGAACAAGTCATAGAACGTACGTAGCTCGGGCTTGTAGGTTTCTAACAGAGGCTTGTCAACAAATCGCCAATGTCTGTAGATAGCAGATCGGCCTTCTTGTTCGGTGCCGGGTACAGGCAGAGCGTATGGCGAGCCGGGAGGGGGCGGCGTCGATAGCTGCTTGATGACGGCAGCAGTCTGCGCGTCGGGGCCAATTCCAGCCATCCTTGTCGAGTGGTTCAGCTACGGAGATCGGGAGTGGGTAGTAGTATAACCGAGAGAGCGAAGTTTGCTGTTCGCGATACCAACTTGATCAAACCCACGGCTATAAGAATAAAATCGGCGAGCTACTTGGTACAAACAAAAGAAAGGCAGCGCAAGGGGTTGAGAGCAATCTATATTTTGGCCTTGCTCTACACGTCCACGTGTGACCCACTACCGAGTATGGCAGATTGGCAGATACCGAGGTGATGGCCAAATGATTAGTGGAGGCGATTTAACCTTAGTTCTTAGACCTGGGGCTTAGCTTCCAGGGTTTCCAAATTGCTAGGTTAGATGAGAGTGAGAATCTAGGTAGTTGATAGAAGGAAACGTGCGGTATAATATCTGAGCGTAGGCGGAACGCGAAACTGGTCCGCGGTCCTGAGAAGAAAAATAGAGACTAGAAGCTTGCCGTTTGCTTTTTAATGATACGAGGTTCTCTCAACGACAACCTAATATGAGTAAGAAGACATTTGCACATGTGCTTCCTGACTCCAGCTGATGCACGAAATCATGAAAGACTAGTCGAGCCGAGGTCTGGGGATACAAGAGCTACATTGAGAAGGCTTGGGTTTTGATTGGTAGGGGCTGGGACCTCGGGGTAGCATTTTCTGCAGCGGCCATACGAAGTGTCCAAGCCCATTGGCTGGTCTACCAGAGATCCCCCTAAGGGACCTCTAAATTTGCAGGTGATGTCATGCACATACAGCTTTTAAGGTCACTTCCACTTCTGCATGAATTCTGATCCGGAAGTACGGTGTTCGAATATATTGATTAATAACACCCCCTTACCTAACTGTACCTAGGTACGTGGTAAAGAGAGATAAAAATTGACACAGAGTTGCATTCGGCCGATATATCTCAAACCTTACAGCCTACGATCGATAGGAATTGAACGATTCCTTCAATCTTTGCAAGCGATCGGGATTCGCACCGCAGCACTCGGAGCTTCCGAACGGCGCTTTTGCCCTGTCTCCGAGTAAACAATCCTTATGAGAGTCATGCCGAAATTCGGACTGATACTACCTAGGTAGATATCGTCTATATTATTGCTTGCGTACGAGCCTCAACGTGCTCGATATATAGCTTGGCATCAATTGTAAGAGAGATGAGATTTATCAGCTTATGATCTTACCAAAACTTCGTCTCGTTTCGTTTTACCTTGTTGCTTGATGAAAACCTTTTATATTGTCTCTAAATCGCCCGCCTCTAGCGACCTTAATCAAAGTATAGAAGGACGAATGCCACTTTGGAGTTCAACTTCTGATTGTCTTCTTTCGAAGAGGACATTTACTATGATAACACTAATAACACCTTCCCATCTACCATCTCCCATTCATCCACGGCACTCTTGACCGGGTTATCCACATTGCAAGAAACATCGGCATTGACATTGAAGGGTCCCGCAACACATAATGTGGGAAATAATAGCAATGCGAAAGAAATTCATACAGTTTCGCAAATCTAAAGGTCGCATCTATAAGTCTATTAACCTTCTCCGTATTAGTTTCGTTTCCTTTTCGCACACCTATAAGGTCTGATCGCGGATATCTTGTCTTGGCCGTGTATGATATCGGTACTTGAAGCTATCCTTGAAGTCTCGAGACGACTTGGCTCTGGCAGCCAAGATATGTTCGAGACTCCAGAGCGGCCATCTGATACATCGTCCCGGGGAATGTTTTTCAAAATACACAGTCGGATATTTTTGGTTCAATCCTCCCCCGCATTCTGTGTTTCAATCTATGATATCTACCTAAGGCATGTCTTAATTTTCGCTATCTATTATCATGATGTTTTGCTCCATGACCATGAGTAAACCGTTCCCAGGTACGTACCTACTTAGGTACTGGGCAGCATCTAGATATTTGAGTGCAGACTGTCGACATTCGACGTGGTTACGTGTAACCGCCCAGCGTCGTAATCGCAATCCTTCTACATATTTCGTGGCGTTGCCGCCCAAATACCTAGACAAGCGCTCTTACTCCAGCGCAGAAAGGGATCTCTTAATATGTAAGCGCTTTCATCGCAATAACTCGAAAGGGGCTAGGTATCTAGGTACCTAAATTCAATATCATTTTCATAATTCATAGAGATATATATTATGTGCGCCTTGAATCTCTAATTTCCAGATGGAGTCCGATTTCGTCCATGACCAGACATGCCTGACAATTGGAAACTCGAAAACTTCTCATCTTCGCATTACAAGCTCTGCTGTCTGCTGGGACACACATTGCGACTCCAGTGGAGCCGCACGGCAGATGATTGGCCTGGGAATAACCGTTCCGCCCCTGCCCAAAAGGGCATCGAGAATCTCATGCATAAGCTCAAACCCCTGATGGTTTCCGTTTCAGATGGTCTCAAGGGCAGCCCATCGCCGCTCAGATTGGTCGATCAAAGCTCAGTGCGACGGGCTCATGGGCAAGGAAAAACGATCATGGTCCAGTCAAGGGCTGCCATACGCCCTGATACAGAGGGTTCCGGGAATCTTGATAATTAGCCAGTGCTGCCTTCCGTTGCATGAATATGCGTGGCTCTTCTTCTCTTCTTGATCTTCTTTCTGTTTTAACTATTCTGTATTGTTAAACCCGTGCCTGGTGCCCTTTCTTCCGTTCTTTGGGATATCTGCTGTTCTTATCTTATTCTGCCGCCCTTTTAAGTCGTTCCCTATATACCATATACAAGAAACCCCCTTCGCCCCTCCTTCAGAAGCAAACCCGTCTAAAATATTGCTTTTATGACGACTGGTACGCATCTCGACACTCGTTTTCCCAAGCGTGCACATAAGTTTTCCACCGCAACCATGATGTCTACGAGTATTATCATCCTCGGCATCCGAGCCGCCCAAATGATCTTTGCCTTCATCGTTCTGGGTCTCACAGCCTACGGTAAGTCCGCCATGATCGGGGAAAGTGGCTTATATAAATACTGACATCAAATCTTACAAGTTGCCCACTGGTACAATGTGGACACGATGAGCATCGCTCCCTCTCAGATCGACTGGCTGCTGGCCGTGTCGCTTATCACGATCGTGTCCGTGCTCTACTTAGAGCTAACGTCGAGATTCATGCCGCGATGTAAGTAGCAGCGACGGAAAGCAGACACAACATATGCTCAGATAACTACCTAGTTTCTCACCCATTGGTCGCCCTCGGCCTCGAGACCGGCAACGCCCTCTTCTACTTCTCGGGCTTCGTTGCTCTCTCCGTCTTCATGAGCCGGCTGCTATTCTGCCGCGGCAGCGTTTGCCAGTCGGCACAAGCCGCTATCGCCTTCGGCGCGATGGAGTTCCTCCTCTGGACCGCATCCGCCATCCTGATGGGAATGGAGCTGGCGAAGTCAGGGTCCCTGAAGATGAAGATGAACATGAACTTCCGACGACGTGGAGCCGGCAAGGGCCCTTTAAGCGTGCCCGAGATGAAGGAGAGCCAGGCCGCATAAGCGTGGCCCGCGTCTGCGCACCACGCATCAGCGAGGGCGGATTGTCCGTGGGTAGCCCTCATTACACTGACATCCCTCTCTCGCCGTACCGCCCGTCCGTCGATTTCCACGCGGAACCGAATGCGGCCGGGGGGTGGAACGGCGTCTACCTACATCTGGGTAAAAGCTAAGAGGACTGATCAGTTCCATGATAGGGACTATATATAATGGGGAGGGGTTCGGGAACAGGTCGTCATGGATGAGGGGGTACCAGGCTGAAGGCTTCGTCTAGATGACCAGCCGGCTGGTACATCCTTGGAATCGGCGGGAGTTAAGGGGGTATTTCCGAAGACATAATAACTATACCTAAAGATATAATTCGGCAGAGCTTGTATTACGAAGACGGAACGAATCAATTCAATATACCCCCAATGCCTTCTTTTCACTCATCAACTGCCCCTTCCATAATACGTTTCGATGAGAGGTAATAAAGACTTAGCCTGGATCTGTAAGTTTAGAACAAGCGATGTCGGCAAGACTTACACTGATGGAACCTTTATGTAGTAAGTCTGTCACAGTTCCTAGCAGTCGGGTTAACTTACAATATGGCCGATGATCTAGATTCGCGGCATAAAAGATGTTGCAATGCTACCGTATGATGATGTCTTGAGATAGTACCCCGCCCGAGTCTAAGGCATTGCGCGGGGTGCTGTCGGCCCCACGGTCCCCCCCTTTCCCAACTTTCGATACCTGCGTTCTTTGGGTCTGATAGATGTAGGTACCTCATGCTTCTTTGCTTGGGGTAAGCACCTTGGGGGCACCAGCTCCATGGACCTGGCCAATACCGATTTCTTCTGCTGGCAAAGGTGGGTGTATGTTGGAATATAGTGGATAAATTTCTCTTACAATGGGTCGACAAAAAAAACGTCTAATACGATTTTCATACCAAAACTCACCAATTTCGCAAAGCTATAACTCTACTATTTTATATGATATTAGTATGATATTTTGGCTTATTTTTATAAATAATTAGTCTAGTTATAAAGCTATCTATTTATATTCTTTTTCTTATTTTTTGTGGTGGAGTTATTTAAGGTTGAAGTGGCGCTTTGTTGAAAATGTCCATTTTTGTATGGGAATTGGTAAAATTTCCTCATTTTTTGCCCTTGTTTTCAGAAAACTGCTAATAATTTCTTAGAATTAAATTAGAAAAAATCCAGAGCTTTTAAAATATTAATTAATTACATTTATTTATATTATTATTAAGTTTTATATATTAGTTATATATAAATATTGGAAGCAATTATATTTTGAAATAGCAGGGTT
This sequence comes from Hypoxylon sp. FL1150, assembly GCA_022495205.1. Lineage (NCBI taxonomy): Eukaryota > Fungi > Ascomycota > Sordariomycetes > Xylariales > Hypoxylaceae > Hypoxylon > Hypoxylon sp. FL1150. The sequence continues at coordinate 16,052 of MU376284.1, read as the reverse complement.
ATTTTATATACCCTAGGCTTTATTTTTACATTTAAATCCCCTGAAAGTAAATAAAAATTAGGAAAAAATCCTTCTATAATATCCATTAGGTATTATAGCTATTACAATTTTATTCAATTTTTCAGATTAACGTTTCGTAGAGTTATGTTTATTTGAAGTGGAAATTTTGGTTGCTAAAATTCTGTTGGACGTTTTTTTTGTCAAGCCACTGTAGTAGCTACCTGCTTGGTGACGGTGGTAGCGGTTTGTCGTAACAATACCTAGTACCAGGTCAATCCAAACATGTCGAGGGAACTAAAGCTTTTACAACTCAAAATGGTAGTACAAACATAACTTTGGCTCGTTTTCACACGTCCCCTCACTGGTTGCGGTGACCATTTAAGGCAAGTATAGAACGCCGATGGCGTGCTTCGCCCGTCGACCCCACAAACAGCTCCCAAGAGTGAATATCGATGGGTTATTGTCGGGTGATTGCCTTGTATCTGTGATGGGACATGTTAGGTACATAAGTTCGTGGACTTATTTAAAACTGCCAACCTTTTTCATCTCATCGCAAGCATTGCTCAACTTGGCACCGACTTGCAACTTGCTCCATCAACTTTGCTTCTTGTGTGGACCATCATCGCTCACCTTCTGGAAGCTTGATATAACTATTTAAAGGAGCAGTCACAATGGCAGATGAGAAACTCAGCGATCACTTCGAGACCCTGCAGCTTCATGCTGGGTATGCCATCTATCCAACTGCGTCGTTGAATAAGGTCACTAACCATGTTACAGACAGGAGATCGACCCGGCCACGAACTCTCGCGCCGTTCCCATCTACGCGACGACTGTATGTTCTCCCGCGATACTTTTAATGAAACTAGACCTAACACTGACCTTTACTATTAGAGCTTCGCCTTTAATGACTCGGCCCACGGCGCTCGCCTCTTCTCTCTCAAGGAGGTTGGCAACATCTACAGCCGTATCATGAACGTCAGTAGTACTCTTTTACCCTTACGCATTTGACTCAACGCTAACATAAGTGGATAGCCCACCGTCGCTGTCTTCGAGAAGCGAATTGCTGCCTTGGAGGGTGGTATTGGTGCCGTTGCAGCTGCGTCGGGTCAGGCTGCTCAGTTCATGACCATTGCCGCCCTCGCGCAGACCGGCGACAACATCGTCTCGACGTCTAACCTCTACGGTGGTACCTTCAACCAGCTGAAGGTGACCCTACCGCGATTCGGAATCACCACTAAGTTTATCACCGGTGATGATCCCAAGGACTTCGCCGCCGCTATCGACGACAAGACCAAGGCCGTGTATATCGAGAGCATTGGCAACCCCCGGTACAACGTGCCCGACTTCGAGGCTATTGCCAAGATCGCGCACGAGAAGGGTGTCCCCGTTGTGGTTAGTACCTCTGAATCTTCCGGTGTATATGTGAGAGGTGCTAATTCATATAGGTGGATAACACCTTTGGAGCCGGAGGCTACTACGTACGCCCCATCGACCATGGCGCGGACATTGTTGTCCACTCAGCAACCAAGTGGATCGGTGGCCATGGAACAACGATCGGCGGTATCATTGTCGACAGCGGCAACTTCGACTGGGCCAAGCACGGAGCCCGATTCCCGCAGATGGTCGAGCCCTCCGATGGCTACCACGGCCTAAAGTTCTCTGAGACCTTCGGCCGCGCCACGTTCATGGTTCGTGTCCGAACGGAGATCTTGCGTGATCTGGGCCCCTGCCTGAATGCTTTTGCCGCGCAACAGCTCATCCTGGGACTCGAGACGTTGAGTCTGCGCGCAGAGAGACACGCACAGAACTCGCTCGCGCTCGCGAAGTACCTCGAGTCAAGCCCCTACGTCAGCTGGGTGTCGTATCCCGGCTTGGCAAGCCACCCCAGCCACGAGGTGGCCAAGAAGTACCTGAATCGGGGATTCGGCGGTGTTCTGAGCTTCGGCGTCAAGGGTGGTGGTGCTGCTGGTAGCCAGATCGTCGACGGGTTCAAGCTGATCTCCAACTTGGCCAATGTGGGTGACTCGAAGACTTTGGCCATCCACCCCTGGACAACGACGCACGAGCAGCTTTCGGAGGACGAGCGAGTCAAGTCCGGCGTGACTGAAGACCTTATTAGGGTCTCTGTCGGCACGGAACACATCGACGACATCATTGCTGACTTCGAGCAGTCATTCAAGAAGGCTGCCGCTTCTACGACGAAGGGTGACGAGGTCGCCCCGGGAGAGGAGACCAAGAAGGATGAAGCGCCCACCGTTGTATAAGAGGCGCATTGGCATATCTCCAGACCGTGGAATAATACCCCTTTTGATGCATTTGCTGGTAGATGGTAGATAGGGGCTAGGTGCCTAGGTAGTTCTTGATTTTGAATCGATGATTTCAGCCACAGACTTGCAAGTCTTACCATAAAACCTACATAAGTTAAAGGTAGTTCACCTGAGGCTTCTAACCTCTGAGCCTATCAAAGTGACGATGTAAAGGGGGTTTGTGTTATATGGAGCCAGTGCCAAGGCCCATATCCCACCGCCCCATATATTGCATAATTCCACCAAAGGTTACATAATAGCATCATAGCTTCGAATCGTTACCTACAACCACTTTCTAATCCTCATAACTTGGCCCCTCCAAACCAACTACACAGGCACCCGTCCCATCCTAAGCTTCCTTATACGCAGGAAAATTCCAGAGGGCAAATATGCAAATACTACTCGCCAGCGCCCTCCTAGGCGCCCTCTCATGCCTCGCCTCTACCGCCTCCGCCTCCTCCTTTTCTTCCTCTAAACCGCAGACAACGCTGACGCTCTGGATCCCGTCGTCGCAGCAGCTGCCGGCCGCGCACGTGCTGCCGCCGTCCACACACGCTACTCTGACAGCGCTCGGCGCCTCGTACAGCGCGCCGCTGACGACGGCCGCGTCCTTCGTGTTCCGCAACGTGACGCCCGGGTCGTATTTAGCAGACGTGCACTGCCGCGACTACCACTTCGCGCCGCTGCGTGTCGATGTCGACGTTGTGGCCTCGGAGGCTGCTGGAGGCGCGGCGAAGGGGCAAGGGGATAAGAAAGACAATAAGGTGGTGGTGAGGGCGTGGGAGACGTACCGCGGAAACGACTGGGAGAACAAGGGCCAGGAGGTGCCGAGGAGCGGCGGCGAGGACGGCGGGTTCGCCGTCAGGGTGATGGGGTATAAGGAGTATTTTACCGAGAGGGGTGCTTGTGAGTATTTCCCCTTATCTTCTTCTCCTTCCTCTGCCGGAAAGAAGGAAAGAAAGAAAGAAAAAGAAACAGTCGGCTAACCTACTAATACATATAGTCTCCGTCTTCGGTATCCTCAAGAACCCAATGATTCTCATGGGTCTCGTGTCCATGGTTCTCTTCATCGGCATGCCCAAGCTTATCGAGAACAGTAAGCATGCCCATCAAAATCCCCTTTCCCTCCCTCTTCCCCTGAGCTACTACTGATATTATAACTATATAGTGGACCCCGAGATGCGAGCCGAATGGGAAGAGCAGCAGAAGAAGAGCCCGATGGCTAGTATAATGGGCGGCGGCCAGCAGCCCGGTGCCAACCCGATGGGCAACTTCGATATGGCCGCGTACATGGCAGGCAGTGGCAAGAAGGACGAGGGCGAGCCCAGCAGCAACAACGGAGGCAGCAAGAAGAACGGAAAGAGGTAAGACGAGGAGAAAAAAAGAATACGAGTTGAATTACATAAGGGATTGCCTAGACAATGGTCGGAATTATTCTTACTAGAAGAACAATAATCTTCACGGCATGTAAACATGAATGAATATCTGTTTGCTTGAATTGGAATGCAAGAGCTGTATTGCATAATTGACCTAGTCTAGAGTGTTTCCTATATACCATACCCGAAAAGAACATCTCACCAGTTCCGCCTTTTCGTTCGGTTTCTCGACGACTCCGTTTCGGATGCTTGTTTCGTTCATTCGTGATCAATAGTTTCTTGCCTCTGATTGCCTCTTCATTCTAGCCTAGCGTAATCAGTTATCCCAACCCATTCCCGAATACCAATGCAGAAAATAACGAACGTCGTCGCACAGTTACAGCCCTTAGAAATCACCACCGCCGAAATCATCCCCACCACCGTAATCCCCACCGCCGTAATCACCACCGCCGCCGTCCTCGTAGCCGTCCTGATACGCCTCTTGCTCGTGATCATCGATGGCATTCTCGATCAGCGCACCACCGATCAGACCGGCACCAAGACCCAACGCCGCGCCTCCGGCCGCGCCCATGCCGCCGCCAGTCTTCCTACCCTGCTGCTGGCCATAACCGCCGCCGTATCCGCCCTGCTGTTGGTAACCCCCGCCGTAGCCACCACCGTACCCGCCGCCGCCGCCACCGTACTGGCCGGGAGGCGGCCCGTAGCCTCCATACTGCTGCTGGGGAGGCGGGCCACCGTAGTAGCCCTGCTGGGGCGGCGGGTTGCCATAGCCACCATATTGCTGGGGCGGAGGGCCGCCATACTGTTGCTGCTGGCCGCCGTACTGCTGGCCGGGATATCCGCCGCCGGAGTGCTTGTTCTTGCTGCCGAAGAACTTGCCCAGCAGGCCCTTGGCCTTGTCGGCGGGCGTGCCGCTGCCGCTGCCGCGCTGGCCCTGGTCCGGATAAGGGGAATAGCCCTGCGGCGGCTGCGGGGTGCTAGCATACGAAGCCGCAGCGCCACCGCCGGGGGTGCGAGCTCGCGCGTTCTCCTCCTCTTGGAGCTGCCGCGCGAGGCGGGCGTCGGCGTCCTCGTCGTTGGCGCGGCTGCCGGGTTTCGTCGCCTCGTTGACGAAGGGGTTCTTGGAGTCGGTCGGCGCGGGGCCTGATCCGGGCGAGTAGCCTGGCGGGGGACCGGCGGGCGCGCCGCCGTCGAAGGCGTTGGGGTCTACGGCCGGCTCGGTGGGCTTATCCCATTGCGACTTCTTGGTGAAGGTGTTTACGTAGAACCTGTGTTTGGCGCTTGGTTAGAAGGGAAGATCCAGTGGAGAGGAGCAGTGAGGGGATTAAGCAAGTAGTTGCCGAGGTCAAGACTCACCATTCGTGGTACTGGTCGTTCCACCGAGCAACCCAGCCCTCCGGTACCCTAGGGGGAGGGGGACCCGAAGGTGCAGAGAAATCCGCCATGCGTGTAGGAATGATTTGACGATGCGGTGCGATGAGTTGTATTACTATCTATGAAGACGGAAGATAACTCGAAGAGTAGTCTGCTAGATCGAATCGACTTGTAGACGGATGACGGAGCGGAGACTGCCTCTTATGCTAAAGAGGGAGGGGTCTGGTTATGAAGGATTAGTTCAGGTTGATACCTAGGTAGGTATGTAGTAAGACTGTAAAAGTGGGAGTTAAGAATTAGGTATTGAGGAATAAAAGGATTGGAGATCTCGTCATGCAGGAACCTTTAGTCACATTGCACGAATAAATATACGTTAGAAGGTGGCAACCGGCTTCCCTTCAACAATGCGATTCTAGAGTCTGCCATGGAATGATTCGATGATGCCTCTCACTCTTACAGCATGATGTAGTGCCTAAGCCTTAGGTACCCCCACATGCATACATCCATGATCACAGGTAAAAGGTACCTAATTGCACCGCCCCCCCATCTCCCCATCTCCCCATCTCCCCATCTACTGTTCAGCTGCGGTATCTTTTCACCCCGACGGACCCTGATTGCTTTTGGCTTTGCTTGACAAGCTTGAGCAGCGGACTTCGTATCGCCAGGTACCTACTTCAAAGCCACTAACCTAGATTCCAGTTGCCAGCATTGTCTGACAAAAAGTGACTCGATACCCTCCACCCCTCCTCTGCTGAACCAAACCCGCTGATTCCCCTCCGCCAATTGTCGTACGTCTCGAGCGTGGCTGAGCACTTCTACTGTCTTAAGCGGGAGGCAGCACGCCATAAGAACTTCGCTGCAAAAGCGCTGGACGTGATGGCCGGCTTACGAGTCCCCCGGCTTCTGAGCCACGCTGTAGAACTTCAAGTCAGGCCCTTAGCATATGTATACCTACTAAGGTATGTATCAAGATAGCCGACGAATTTGATTGGGTATGTGATGAGTGTCTATAAATGGATCAGTGGCGTATTGGCTCATACATAGCTTTCTGCACGCTTCAGTCCATTGGCACTTACATGAAACCCATTGCTACCCTGTGCCATGTGAATAAGCGGGACAGTAACAATGCAGAATGAGTTGTCGAATTGGGCTTCAACTAATAATAGGTATTATGATATTTTATAGATGCAGCCTTCTCCTGGTACATATATCGCTCGTCTCATCGTCGCATATTCATATCAACTCTTCGTCTGTATTGGTGGGATTTTTTATTATCGCCAATATAGTCATACCTCAAAGCCCTCTGCATTTCATTCCTTGATGACAATACCCTCCCGATCTATTCTATGCGATCGGCTCGGACACTATCAGCTGTCCGTGAGACTTCGTATTGGATCTCGTCCGAACCAGTATTCCCCTACGTGATGCGTAAATGACGTACTTTAATAGACATGACCGACACCGCTTGGGTTTGGGCTTAAGCTTACGGTCGTCCGGGGGAGGGACTCTACGGGAAGCTAGATATATATTCCAAACCGAGATATCAACTGGTCCACATGTTCGGTATGGCGCATAGAGTAGCAATATGGGAGCTAGGTGCAACGAGAGCCCCGATCCGGGAAAACATTGATAGAAATATCAGTGAGAATAAGTAACTCATAGCCGCCTGTTGTCTAGTATTCATCACGTGGTCATATCAAAGTTACGCATGGATTTGGTTAGATCCAGCGTATAGGAAAGGTTTGTGGAAGAAGTTCCAATGGTAGAGCCTATTCTAATATGTCCAATCTCGAGACTCCTATTCTTATCCGCCGCCATGACTCTGGCAGCCATAACTCGACGCCAACGCTCGATAAACCGATCAAAATCAATGCGAGTGAATCAACTACCGTAGTAATGTAATGCAATCAAACCATGTCTCTCTCGTCGTATCTCCTCTCCTCGAACAGTCTCGCGGCCTCGATGCAATAGGTAGCGCGTTCGCTACCTAACCTCCGCTCGCTGGCGTAGCATATGAGGACACCGTCAAGGATACCCGACAGGATGCCTTCCATCGCCCCCAGCACACCCCAACCGATCATACTAGCCACCATACCCACAACGTACGCATATGCGCTTCCCCTGATTCCGCCGTCCGGGAGTTGAATCTGCAACTGCCGTGCAGTCATAACCCACGCCGCAAACCCCAGTGCCGTCGACATGACGAATCGTGCCGCGTGAAGGAGCATCTTTGCCATCCGATAGGGCATTAGCGACGCTGTCGATTGCCCACGCCGAGAGAAGGCACTGGGTGTAAGAGTAGTCGTCGGTCCGGTGGCGAGAAACTGTATCCTACTCAATTGCGATGCCGACTCCATTAAAGGTAATGAGTGGATCGAGGCGTAAGTCAACGCCAACGGGTTAGTTAGAACGGATACCGGGCGAGGAGCTAGTCGCCATCCTATAAACTCGAAGATGCTCGAAATACGGCGGGGCAAGACTAGAATGGGGATCCGAACAGCTAGTGATAATAGTGTAGAGGCACAGATGGTGCCAAATACCGTAGTCGTGGAATGGCCCAAAGCACCCTTGACAATCGCATTCGACGAGTTGGATGACTGGCTATTGCGGAAGAAATACCAGTTGGAAACGGTCCCGCCGGTAGTAGCGCGGACGACTCCGCTCATAACGGAAAGAGTCCAAACGTACATGAGGAAGAAGAAGACTGCAAGCCACCAAGTTGCGGTACCGATGACGAAGGCTGAAATCGACTTCGAGAAGTAACCCCCGAGGAAGATCCTGGTGAACATCCATAACCATACCCACGTCCATCCGACGACGAAGCCCAACGAGCCAAACCCGAGAAGCACTAATGCTGGATTCGCTGCGAGGATTCGGCTCGAAAAGTCCAGTATATCAATCGCCTTCTGTATCTCATGACGCCCCTTGTATAGTAGCCATACCCATACCATTGCGCAGATTCCCGGAATGATGGATGCGTATCGCATAACCACATCTTGCAATCGAGATCCATGGTCCGGCCCCTGGTAGCTCGAAATCATAGGATATAATGAAAACGAGAACAGGACAATCGGAACACCCAGCAGGATGAGCAGGGCTAAGGGCTGCACGAAGGACCTCAGCGCTGCCATCCAAACCAGGGCAACGATGACCGAGACCAGGGTATCCACGGCTAGGAGGTAGAAGGAAGAATGAAGAGTCGTATATATGGTGTCGCCAATCTTCCTATTCGGTACAGAGGTATGTAACCATACAAGTACGAAGGTGGCGAGAAGTGATGCGAAGGCTATGAGATATATCCAGGCAAAGAATTGGTCGTGTACGAAGATCTCGCCATACATCCTAGTAGGTGTCGGATTGGGAATTTCGGGTTGTTCCCCCCCATCCTCTTCATCCTCCTCAGCTATGGCCTGACGCATTAGTCGTTGGTCGTGCTCCAGGTTCGAGCCCCCTCTGCCGGCTACGCCCTTAGGACTACCAGAAGGTGACTTAAACTGCTGGAAAGAGGGCGGTGCCGGGTCTGTCGGGGTCTCTTGCAAGAGATCATCGGGTACCTGGTTGTCTAATACTGTCGACTCCAAGCCGATATCAACCATTTTCCCACTCTCGTCGCTATCGGAATTCTGCCGTCTATTCTGATGGCTGCCTGGGACATCCGCCTCTTTCGCCGCATTGTCCCGCTTGGAATGCCTACCTTTGAAGCTTGACTCTCCATTCCAACTGCTCTTGATGCCACCTATCGGGCGAGTGCTTGAATACAGGTTTCCATACGACCCGCTGTTGTTATGCTCGGACGAGGCACGAAGATCGTCGTTCTCTGAAGCTGAGCTTTCTTCTAATCGGCTCGAGACGAAGACTCGGCGCGACCGCTGCAACGCTCGGAGGTCAGCGGCTTCTCTTGCATCGTCTTCTTCTTCGTCCTCCCGGTATTCGTTTAGGGCGCTGTGGAAGAGCGGGGCATCCGAGGTGTTATATCGTGAGAAGCCTCCTAAGCGCGAATTCGTAGGTTGATAAGGGTTTCCGAGTCGGTTTGCGTAAGAGGATCGGGCGGCTTGCCTAGAGAACCGTCCCTGTGTCCCCTGTGGCTGTCGATTCGGGCTTTCGTTGTTATCCGGTTGGCCGAAGTTGGATATTCGAGACTGCGACTGGGCTAGGAACCTAGAGGCATCTATGTAACCCGACGTCAGACTCATGCTGCGGCAACAGATAGGACGCTCTACTCACATTCTGAAAACATGTTGGATCGCGCAGGAGGAGGAAGCCTCCGGCAGATTCGGGAAAGGGGAAAGGGGAAAGGGAGGTCAGGCAGAATTAGGCACGAGTTGGCAAAGGCCAAAGCAATCGGCGGTGACAGTAGCAGTGATGCAAACAATACGACGCCCGAATGGCTGAATGGTTATGGTTGACTAGTTCCTAGTTCACTTTGTAGATGTGCCGGCCAATAATAAGGGCAGTTTTTAAAAAGTGAAGATGTTCAATGGAGATAAGGGTGAAGAAGAAGTATACGACTGAAATAACCTGTGAAAGCGAAGCTGTTGCACCGACAACAGCGCCTTGAGGTTGTGGATGTGTGGATGGGAATGGGGTGGATGACACACTGGAGTGCTCACATGCAGGCGTCGAATGTTCGTAGCAAGCTCAGCAATGTTACAAGGGCCTTGGGGTCCTAAGCTTACCCGGACAGTGGCCCGCTGAAGCACGGAAGCGGTAGAAGTGGGCATGGTCAGTGGGACTTGTGCAGCCTAACCAGCGGCGCTAATTGGCAGATAGGACCCTGCGACGTGCAGCAACCAGCCATTTATTGACTCAAAGCAGCTTATCTGCGATAAGATATGGGGGCTCATATCCACATGTGCCGCCTTAGAAGCTACCTAGTACGTAGTGGCATAGTTGCCTGCTCGTCTGCCACTTGCATTCAACTCGGATCCGTACCGATATATGAAGATAAGTTGGCATATATTTGTTTATCGTGCATGTATAATGCTCGTCTTAAGAGTAACAAGACAAGAATAATGATAAAAACAAAAGTCATTGACTAATACTTTGGGCCGATTATGACCTCTTAAAGATTGCGAATCGCTGTCTAGCCAAGTCACGAGCCTTTCATAGTACAACAAGTGTCTAACCGGTGAGGTCATTCCACCCCCAATCAGGCGCTATCGGCACTGCCAGCAGCTCCAAGCACCGAGGCAAGATATACCCCCTGAAGGCCTGGAGCAGGCCACATTAGAGCCATGTAGGCCCATGTATTGTACCTGAGCTATTGCCTATTATCGATAAGTTAGGCTTTTCGACCCGCCCAGAAAGCTTTACATACATATGTACATGCCTAGATAGTAAGATGGCAGGCGGCTTTAAAGATCCTAGCGACATCATCGAGACCTTCCATTTTCTGACTTAATAGTATTCTTCCATCTACCTCAAACCTTCATAACCACCAGGCTTCTTTGTTCCCATACCATCGCCCCTAGAGATAACTGGCTATCTTCGACTTTGCTGGCTTATTCTCATTTCTCTGTCTAGCCTCTTGTCTGACACGTGTATAGCTCTTTGCGCTGCTTTGGGGGATCACCAGAGCTTCTTCCTGGGTATCTGGGTATCGCAACAGAAGAGATCAGCCCTGACCGCCCAGCCGCCCTCACTCGCACAACCCAGTGTCCTCCCAGTGTTCTCGTGATCGATTTCCACTTCCGCCCTCGCCTCTCGCCTCCCCCTTCTGCCATTACCCTCTTTCTAGACCGCCGCACTCCTCTCCCTACGAGTTTCAAATGTCTTCCCCGCCCTGGGACTATATCGCTAAATTAGTCTGTATTGGCGACTCGGGATGTGGTAAGTCATCGCTCACCATCCGGCTCTGCGAGGGCCGCTTCAGCCCCCAGCACGACGTCACCATCGGCGTGGAGTTCGGGTCGCGCATAGTGCCCGTTGGCCCGCCGCACTCCAAGCCGCAACCGTCTACATCCGCGCCCGAGGGCGGTCTTCCCGAGCCGCCGCGGGTCTCCAATACGCCGCAGAAACACATGAAGCTCTCGCTGTGGGATACGGCAGGTCAAGAAACAGTACGTTTTGCCCGGACCCCCTGAACGCAACCAGAACTCCCGAAGAAAGCTTTTCAAGGTTTACTGACTCGTAACGTTTTCCCTCACCGTCTAGTATAAATCCGTAACGAGATCGTACTTCCGCGGCGCCTCGGGAGCGCTGCTCGTCTTCGACATAACGCGCAAGGCGACCTTCAGCCACGTGACGGACTGGCTGAATGACTTGCGCGCCATCGCCGACCCGGACATCGTCGTCATCCTCGTCGGCAACAAGCTCGACCAGACCCAGTCCGAAGACGAGAGCGCCCCGAACAAGCGCGAGGTCACGCGCCAGGAGGCCGAGGACTGGGCCCGCCGGAACGGCGTCCTGCAGTATGTCGAGACGTCCGCGAAGTCGGGCGAGAACGTCGAGGAGGCCTTTATGCGAGTCGCCGAGCGCATCTTCGAAAATATCAACGCCGGCAAATACGACCTGAACGATCGCCGGTCTGGCGTCAAAGGGCCGGGGCCCGGCGGACCGAAACAGGTTAAGCTATCTACGGATAGCAATAAAGGCGCAGCAGGTGGTTGCTGTTAAAATTAGCCACCTAGCCAAGCTGGCGTGCTGTACGGGTTTAGGTCGAAATTGGATCGGGGGTTGTATACACCCCTTGGAACTTATATCAAATGGGAGGAACATTAAAGTCAAGATTGACTATCAGGACGGGAACTCGGTTTCTGCGCTGTACTTGTACATACACTGACGGACTGCACGGCACACTGGAAGCATCGCATACGCATTCGATGATACCCTACGTAGTAATGTCTACTTGCAAGCATTTAAAGCTACAAAACCTCTCACATTGATAGCGTACTGTAATTGTTCACTGGATGATGTAACCACCCATCTTGTAATGTGAGAGCATAGTATTCTCAACAGAAAAGGAAAACGGTTCGCGTTGTATTAGAAAGTGGTATACTACTGATGAGTCTCCCCTTTTTTTCGATTGCAATTCCCAATATGCCTCATCCACGTTACCGCCCGTGAACTCCACTCTGGGTTTTCCCTTTTCATGCAAGTTTTCCCCTTTCATATCGTTACATAAAAACATCGGAGAAGATAGAGGAGATAGAGATTGGTTTGATCTGGCTATCGAGTAGCCCAACTGAACCGGAATAGCTTCGCTCTAGATAGCAATACCCGGTAAGGGATAGCCTAGCCTAGGTTTAGCTTAACCCTCCCCGGTTCCCCTGGGCGTGGCTAGGAACTCTAGTCAGAGATGCGCCAAGTGTCGAACCACTTCATGTATTTGTACTGCTGGTTGCTGCCCGTCATTCCCCAGCAGATGGGAATGAAATAGATGTAAAGGCCGATGATAACGGTGTATAAGATTCCGTAGATGGTGTACTGGAGCCCCTTCTGCTTGTTTCTCAACGTAAAATCGACCAGGAAGCCTAAGCTCAAGATGGCGAAGTATAGGGCGGGGTAGTAATGGTGAACATAGGTGACACGAGCCATGATAACGAACGGCAGGTAGTGAAGGAACCAACCCAGGATGGGGTAGAGACCGGAGTAATGAATTTGGTCAATGTCATCTTGGGACAAATCGTTGAACCCTCGTCGCCATCGGAGAATGTACCAGGCAGTAACTAGGCCAACGGCACCCAGAGAGGCGGTCGATGCCCAATAGACGAAGGGGTTGCCAAGGAGGAAGTACTTGACGATCTTGTCATCCCAGCCGCACATGCGCAATCCAACGTTCAGAATGGGCCACTGCCACCATTGGGAAGCGAGATCGTCTTGCTTGTCAGGATCAGGTACCAATGCATTGTTTGAAGTCATCATAGCAACGTTCAAGTGAATGAAGTCGTGGAAGAAAGGCGACTTATACTTGCCAGGGTCTGCAGGAGGGACTATGTCAAAGTCAGCAACTGGTTACTCAATGTCCAATCATATGACTTACGCTTCTCGTTGGTGTGGGCCTCGACGTTCCAGTGAGTGAAGGTATCACGCGGGTTGTTGCTCTTGTCGCAGGTCACTTCGATCTGCTTGAAACCCCACTGAGGAAGATTGACATTGGCAGCGCGTAGGTAGCATCCCATAACCGGATGTCTAAGTCTGAAAGCAGTAGTCAAAGTTCGAATCTTGCTCTTGTCTCGGGATGCAACGTCCTTGACGACCTCAATTTGCCAGTGGTCCTTGTCATCGCCGACGGTAAGGTTGCCGTAGCAAGAAACTTCCTTCTGGCTCTTGCTGATAGGGGCTGCGATGTCGTGGGAATGGAGGTTTCGTCCTGTCTGAGAATGAATCAAGCGGATGACACTGCCGTCTCCAATGAATCGAGGCTCTTCTTCCGGGTTGTACTCAGATTCGCCGCGGGTTGGGTAGAACCACCACTCGTTGTTGGCATCTTTGTGGTGGTAGCAGGTAACCTGTTGCTGAGTCGAACCCTCCGGATAAGCTATCGATTAAGGTTAGACGCATTCTATCAATAAAAGATGCCAAGCACATACTCTGAACGTGACTGTGTAGTAGACCACCACCGTAACCCATATTCTTTAACGTCACCTTAGAGCCAATGGCAACCTCCAGGGGCGAGTTACGTCCAATTTCGCTGCCTTCGAGGTTGGCCTGGAAAAGCGAGCTCATCTGCGCATCTCCAGGACCACTCTTGGTCAAGATGGCGAAGTGGAAGGCAAATGAGAAGAGGTAGACGAGGAACGGAATGACAATGAGACCGATGACTCGAGCGCCAACATGACCAGCGAGCACAGAATACGGCATCTTGGTATTTCCGAACTTGTTCCAGAGGTCTTCAATGGTGTAGAGGCCAACAAGAGCGGTGACGAAAAGCCCGACAAGTTTGATACTACAAACGAATCCCAAGCTCAGTCCCGTCATGAATAGCCAGAAGAACCACTCGGGCTCGAAGCTCTCCTTCTGCTGGCGGTGGAACTTGGACCAGCAGAAGACAGTTGCAACAGTACCGAAGAGGAGCATAGAGTCCAGAAGGATAAATCGGCTGATGGTGGTGTACGAGTTCTCACACAGAACCATCAGCGTAACCAGCCAGACAGCAGGTCGCTTGAAGTTGAGTTCCCTCGCGGTATAGTAGGCCAATGGCACACATAGTATTCCCCAGAAGGCATTGAAGGCTCGCATAAAGGTGTAGTTGAGTTCTTCGGGGTAGGTTTCGCCAGACTTGAATTCGAAAGACCCATTGTAACCGGCAAGGACTCCAGAGAGGCCAACGAGGATCTTACCTAGAGGGGGATGTCTATTCGCTTTGTTAGAAACATTATTCCAATCCAGCTCTGGGGTTATAGACTGACACGTCGAAGAAGAGTTCACGCTTAATGTAATGCGATCCGAATTTGCCAAAACTGTTAAGGAGGTATACGGGTCAGCGACAAGGCGAAGCAACGGTTAGAGGGTAAGACGAACTGAGCTTCCTATGCGACTGTTAGTAATGCACATAGCGATCGAGAATGGACTTTTAGACTTACATCCCAAGTAACAATAGGGCTGAGACCAATCTTCCAGAGACGTGTGAAGACGGCGAAGGCTGTAAAAATCAGGGGTGCGATGATGAACTCCCACTGGTCGAGTACGTCGAGGAAAGAAGACTCCTGCGTACGATGATGTTAGCCAGTAGCTAGCAGAGAGATCCCGGCTAATGTATACCTTCTTCTTTCCATGGACCTTCTTCTCGTCAAGCTCGGGCTGCTGCGCCAGAGCTCCAGGGGTAGTAGAGCCGGGAACGTTACGTCGACGGGCAGCATCGCCAGCGGGATCGGCGCCGGACGCGACTGCGGCCTTCTTGTCGGCCATGGTTGTGAGCTGCCTCGGCCTCGATCACCGAGTCGAGAGATAGGCAGAAGGGAAAGGGTTGAACGAGTGTGACCGGCCGGTAAAAAGGAGGCTTACGTAGGAAATCAAGGTCAAGGTCAAGGTCAAGGAAAAAAGGAGGGTCTTGAAGTGAAATAGATTAGATTGGTCAAAGATGACACAAGTAGGGCATATCTTCTACAAAGAAAGAACAGCAAGGGAAATGACCAGAGAATGCAACGGGAAAGCTGATTCTCACAGTCAAAATGATGCTGGCAGAAGTGAAAGGAGGTTTGAGGTTTGCGTGGCGTGTACGATTAGAACTACCTAGTAGAACTACCTAGTTACCTATGATAGTACTACGGGATACCCTAGGCCGTGGTCCGGCCCTTGTAGTTGACTCCTAATTTTTTCTCCTGCAGATTGATCCAGCTGAAAATCCGATTTTAAGGTGAGGGACAGCGTGGATAGGCTGATAGGACGCACTAAACAGTGCCCCCCCCTGTGCCCCTAGCTTTATTTAGCACCTCAGTGCTTGTATCTTTTTTAAGGGACACCTGGGCACTTTATTTGACACGCGGCTTCAAGGTACCTCCGCGCAACCTCGCATTTGACGCCCCGATGGTCTGCATGAGGTCACATACAAGACAATTATTATAATATCGAGAAAATCTAATGTCATATAATAGATAAATCCCTAAGTTCAAGTCCTTTATACCTATAAAGTCCACAATGACTGGCTATTACATACCTACTAGGGGTAGATTTTACCTTTGAGGCCAATTTGCATGGAAACACATTTATGTTAAAGAACTATAACACATCCCAACCCGCGTACTCTTATATCATCGTCCGATCTTACCTCCTAGATTTGTAACTTGACTCTACCAATTATACAGGCTTGCTCAGAATAACATCGAAAACGACCAGAAAATCACAGCCAAGTTCCCGACTGTAGGATGAACTTTGATAGATTTCCTCGATTCAGATGTATGTAGTGCACCATTGTCTCTGCTTTTGAAACTGGTCCTGGTGGATGACACATGCAAGCCCGAGACTACTCGTGCTATGCCCCACTTATAGTGGTAGTCGTCCCTCCCCCCAGCCTATTAGCTGGTGCTTTGCAGTAAATCAACCATTTTGGTAAATC